>MU274904.1:887018-903146 GCA_022160335.1 Irpex rosettiformis
TGCATCCGGGGTAGTACTGAGTCCTGACCCATGATAAGGATGATCTAATCTTTATCTAAAATGGATAAGCGCTTGCGGCCCATCACCGACACGTGACACAATATCGGCCCAGCTTCAACTTGTAGACCGTTCTCAGACTCTCAGCCTGCTCACCCAGGATACTACTACTACGTCGGAGGTTGATGGAAACGCTCACCGGATAAGTGGGCTCGTCGTCCTATGAAAAGAGCACTCCCTGAAGGAATAACGGCTCGGGCAAGAACTTCTGGTCATGCTTATGTGCTAGCTTCCAAGGTGATTTGTTCTCATTAGGATGTATCGTTTGCTGACCACGAGCCTTAACTAGAATGAACAGAACATTTTAGCATATTGTCCAACGAGATTCTGTGACGATTTCAGGTGACATTAACTTTGTGGAGTTGTTATCTGAGGGATAAATTCTAGTACTAGTAAGTAGTACACCCAACGCAAGCTCTTGAACATTTTAGCTAAATCTACCCACCACCAACTACATACTACCCCGCGGTTAGCCACCTTATGGACATGATTATTAATCAAGCGGATTAGTGCGTACAGGTATCATCGGCTACCCGAGGTCGAAAGCCTGCCGGTGGCTGACGCGTTCAAGTTGGCGGACGTCCTCAGCGACCACCCGCCAGTCTTCCCGTCGCCCAATCCCTGGATCGAGGACAAGTCTCACTTCCTGCTCAGCGACCCCTTCAAAACCAATCTATCATTCATGCTCATAATGAGCAGTTCGTCAGCCCAATGCATTATACTCCAACTTGCGCGTCGACGCGAGCGTCGGCAAATCCTATCCTACCAATAATATGCCACGGTCCCTCAATAAGGGCGATCAATGCTGCCGCAAGCTACGTCTTGTATGCGGCTTCGTCTCCACAAAACAACGACGCTGCGTGTGCAACGTCACCAGAATGTAATATTATAAAAGGTCAATCTTCCTCGAAGCTTCTTGACTGCATACGTCTCATCTCACCCTTTGCTTCTTACACATCTCAAGATTTCGACGCAGCATGCCTCAATTCGGGTTCTCAAATTTCGTGTGGGATCAATATACTAAACTCCCCCCAGTGCTCACCTCCGATTTGAAGGGGAAGTCTGTGATAGTAACAGGGGCTAATACTGGTATTGGCCTTGAGGTGGCGAAACATTTCGCTCGTATGGGACCTGCCCGGCTCATTATTGCGTGCCGGAATGAGTCGAAAGCGAAGGCTGCAGCGGAAGGTAAGCCTTAAATCCATTTCACAAGAACCTGGCTGATACAATAATGTATCTAGAAATCGCCAAGTCCACGAGCCATTCTGCGGAGGTGCAATTGTTAGACCTGAGCGGCTTCGAGTCTGTCGTGTCATTCGCAAAGCGACTGGTGGATGAGCCAATAGACATCCTTGTTGCCAATGCTGCAGTGGCACTGGGGGAGTACGTTGCTACAACGGACGGATGGGAACAAACGTACGTTTAAACAAAGATGCTGAGATTCAACGGACTTACGATATCATCAATATCGAAGAATCCAAGTCAACCACTTGTCAACGGCCCTTTTATCGTTCCTCCTCGTCCCAAACTTGGTAAAGGCGTCTAAGCTCCACGACTCGTGCTCGCGGTTGGTGGTAGTTAGCAGCGAAGTACACTGCTGGGCGTCATTTGATGACGAACTCATGAACACCAACATCCTCGCAACGTTGAGTGACAAAGAGTATTGTACTCCTGAAAGAATGGCGCATCATTACGAAGCTTCTAAACGTCAGTTACATCTCCTTTTCTACTTTCTAGTCGATCAGTATTAAGCTAAGTTGCAATAAACTCGACAGTGCTCAACGTCCTCTTCACCCGGGCATTTTCCCATCACCTCTCACCATCCTACAGTTCTTCGCTCATTCCTGACGTTGTAAACCCCGGACTGTGCGTCTCAGAACTCGCGCGCAACGCTCCACTTGCATTCAAAATTCGAATCAAAATTCTACATACGCTGTTTGCACGTACGGCAGAGCAAGGCGCACGTCAGGTAGTATGGGCTGCTTTGGGACCTGACGGAAAAGATGGGCCTCATGTACAGCAAACGATGGGAGGGGAGTACGTTTCGATTGCACAAATTAGACAGCCAAGCGATTTCGTCGTGAGTAGGACTGGATGGGAGGCGCAGGAGAAGATCTGGGTGAGTTTTCTTTCTTTCTGGACTGGGGCTTTGAAGTCTGATATAACTTTCTTGTTCTGCAGAATGAGACAATTGATATTTTGTCCAATGTTGAGCCTTCTGTTCGTACAATCGTTGCCGAGTATTTTAACAATTAGGATGCCTATATGGAACGAATACTAGTCGTCGACTTTGAAGCTTGTTTGTTTAATGGCTCAGTGCCTATCTGTAACAATACTCATAGTATTCGACTATAATCATTGCGTCGGTCCTATCATCTATTTACACACAATCGGACTTCCCCTCGACACATGTAGGGTTTCATTTCCAAAGCCTCGAATGTAACTAGATCATTTCACGCTAATATACAGCATATCCAAGATTTCATTGTTCTTGCGTCTCACAGCAAAGTTTTCAAGATTTCGATAACCTTGTCACCCACGTCCTTAGTCTTGTGCTGTCCAGCAAGGTCCGCCGTACGATATCCAGCACCGCCTTTCTCAGTGTCATCAAGCACCTTACGAACGGCATCTTCGATCGCCTTTGCGGGCTTCTCGAGACCGAGGGAGTACCGGAGGAGCATAGCTGCGCTGAGGATTGTACCAACAGGGTTTGCGATACCCTGACCAGCGATATCTGGTGCTGAGCCGTGAATGGGCTCGTAGAGACCGGGCGTAGCCTTGAAGTCAGCCGACTTGTAGTCTGCAACTGAAGGTGCACCGGCAAGGGAGGCGGAGGGAAGAAGACCGAGGGAGCCTGGGATGACACTCGACTCGTCAGAGAGACTAAGAATAGAATGTCAATAGGTAATCTCAATGGTTTGAGAAAAAACGTGAACATACATGTCACCAAAGAGATTTTCCGTGAGAATGACACCGTTGAGCTTTTTCGGGTTCGAGACGATGAGCATGGAGGCTGAATCGACGAGATGGTGGTCGAGCTTCAGTTGCGGGAACTCTTCCTCCAACGTCTCGATCACTACCTTTCTCCACAGTCTCGAGCTGGCGAGGACATTTGCCTTATCGATCGAATGAATGGGCAGCGGGGGGTTCGCAGCCAAAGCTACCTGTGCGGCTACCCTCGTAATTCTCTGGACTTCGGGAACGGAATAGATCATAGTATCCCACGCGGTATCTTCCTGTGGGCTTGCGCCAAGTTCTTTGCGGGTACCAAAGTACGCTCCGCCAATAAGTTCACGGATAACGATCATGTCAACGCCTTGGGCGATGTGGGGTTTCAAGGGTGAGTAATTGAGCAGACTGTCAGAGGCGAAGTTGGCGGGGCGGATGTTAGCGTAGAGGCCGAGTGCTTTCCGAAGCGCAAGAAGACCTTGCTCAGGTCGAACTTTACTGTTAACGCCCCATTTTGGTCCACCGATCGCACCTGTGAGAGCGAGTGCGCACCGTACGCAGAAAGCAGAGATATAGGGAGAGTGGTCGTAAGCACCGTAGTCGCCTAACATGCGAGAAAGCGTGCCTACCCATCAAAATAGCATCTGCAGATTTGCAAGCCTCGAGAGTTGCCTCTGTAAGAGGTTCACCGAACTTGTCAATCGAGCATCCTCCAAAGTCGTAAGTCTCAAGCTTGAGATCGACGTCAGGTAGCGCGGCAGTAACAGCTTCGAGCACCCGCGCGGCTTCTGTTACGACCTCAGGGCCTACATCGTTGCTAACGTGTCAGCCGATGATTTAAACTGTTCAAAGAAGTCACTGCGCACCAATGCCATCTCCTGGTAGGATAACGATGCGGAATCTAGCAGCACATCCGGTTCAGTAGGTGTCTTCGCCAGATTTTAAACGCAGCGCCTCACGTTCTGTTGGCCATCTGTAATTTTAAAAAAAGTCGAAAATGAGTTATCAAGACAATCACAGCAATGGTACGAGACTTACCTTGGGGTGGTGGTGGTTGTTGAGAAGGAGAACGGAGAACTTGACTCACACACTCGCAAAACTCAAAGTTAGGAGGGTCGAAGTCGCCATCGGCTTTGGTTGCCGATAAGATGATCGCACACGGGCGTCTTTCATCTGATCCACAGAATTTACAGCCACCTGAAGGCCTGTGAACGTGAACGTTTAACCCGTCGGTTTGCATATGTCTGTGCGTGGTTGTACATCGTGCTATGACTGTCTATTGGGTAATCAACGTTCAACGTTCAACGTTCAACTCCAGCCTGCCAAGTGAGACTAGAGAAACAAAGCTAAAACCAGAACAGTACTTTGTACATACTCCCTATACTGCATACGTAGAAGCCAGCGTAGAGAAAGTAAAGAAGGGAAAGCGACTCAGTCGGGCGAAAAAAAAACTAGCAGATATCAAAAATGCTAATTAGAGGTGCTGAGGCCGGGTTGTAGAAGTAGAGAAAAAAAGCCTGCGATACCAGTCGAACAAGAAAAAGAGTGACGATGATAGGTGAACGTTGAATAACCAGAGACCAACTCGCGGCAGAGTTTCAAACAGAAAGGACAGTGGGACCACAAGTAAGGCTACGGCAACGAACAAGAGAAAAGGGATGATGATACTAGCAGCAGTTCAACAAGTACTCGCGGGGGAGAGCATTCTGGACCAAGTTATTTCAGAGATTGATTCTGTGGAAATTATCAGACACCATGACGACGCACACATGTGAGAACAATGTGAACGTACTGCTGTTCTCCAACGACATTCCCAACAGGATCGTACAAGCAGACGTGGTACGTCGCCGGCTGGTCACCAAACAGATGATCGCAAAGAGCAACACCACATCCAAGTTGCGTCGTCGTCTTCCACACGACCTGCGTCCAATGCGTGAACTCGCCAACTCCGCTTGCTAAAGCACGATATATCAGTATAGGTGGCAAGAGCTATAAATACTCTCATCAATGGTTGTCACTCACGTGTGTCGCTGGTGAAGAGTGCTACCGCAGCACCCGCAGTGAACCTGCCTGTGCCGGCAACAAGGTTCTCACCGAAAGGACCCAACGCGCCACCGGAATGCTGTAAGCGACATTGGGAGGCGTATGACTTGGCAAGGTCTGCAAGACCAGTGTCCCATGTCAGGTGAGGGCTGCCGACGGAGTCACGAGCGGCATTGTGGCCATCAAGGTACGCTCTGATTTCTGCTGGTCCAGTTGTCGGGCTGGGGAAGGGGAAGGGTACTCGAGACGAAGAGGGTGTCCCCGAAGATTTGGTTACGGATGCGGACGTGAGAGAGGAGGCGGATACAGAAGGTAATGATAGGGTAGATGAAGATAAGGACACGGGTGCAGAGGTAGACAGGGAGGAACGCAACACGGAGGGGGAAGATGTGGCTACGGAAGTCAAAGATGTCAAAGATGTGAATGCGCTCCTGGCAGATGCTGAGCTGGAGGAGTTCACAGGGTCAGATGTCTGTGTGACTGTGGCTGAGGACTGAACAATTCCAGATGTCAGTAGAGAGGCGGAACCAGATGGTACTACAGATGAACTTTGAGATGCGGATGTTTGAACTGTTGCCGACGAGAGGTGAGAGCTTTCTACCGTAGAACTTGACGACAAGGGAGGAGAGGAAGAGGAGGTCGCTGTTTGCGAGAGTGCCGGGGGCGAAGAGGTCGAAGGTGATACTGCACTGGATGCCGTTGAAGTAATGGAAGATGATAGCTCTGCGGAGGGAGCACTAGTAAGAGATACTGAAGACGGCGTGACAGCAGCAGCCGAAGAAGAAAAGCTGGTGTGTTCAATTGATGCAGAGACCGACTGGGAAGGCAGTCCGGAGCGAGATACCGGAGGTGAGGGCTGCGAAAGCGAGAAGGTGCTTGAAGACGACGAGTGGTTGGAGGTCGTACTGCTCTCGAATGAGCTGGTTGGATCGACAGTACTTGAAGAAAGACTGGTGAAACTGCCCGCATCTGTGCTAGAGTCGCGAGCATACAGAACAAGGAGTGAGCTTTCCTCTGAAGAGCCTGAGGAAGGATAACACTGCTCGTCAGCACGATCTTGCCACTACATTCCAAAGCAACAACTTACGGCTTATCGGTCTCGGAACAGCGACTCCTACCGCCACCAGGAGGAACAGAACGAGAGAGACAACGTTGAAAAGCATTGGTGAAGGAGTCACTCACAATGAGCGAACGAGGTGGCTAGCCTGAAAGACGAAAGGCTTGGGCCAAAGGATGAACAGCCACCCAGGGCTTTTGAAAGGGTGAGAGAAAGAGATGAACGAAGAATACAAGGAGACGGAACCACCATCATCAAAAATGGGACATCGCCCATTTATGAGGAAAACTCCTCATAAGTGTAGGGTGCTAGCCACCTTACACGACGCAACTGACCTGAACGGCAGTTGCAGCACTTAGAAGTGCGATGAAGGTTCCCCAAGGTCGCAGTCGTCAGCAGACGCGGCAACAGAGCGACGCAACATGACAATTAGCTTGTTGGACACAAGGATAGTGTCAACAGTGGCGGAATATACACAAACAGTAAAGTACAATAATACACCTCCCACCGTCCACTGCAACAGCGAATGAGCTCGATCTAATGGACACCGCCCCCCCCCCCCCCCTGTCAGAACGCCGTGACGACGAGCGTAAATGACCAGTTCTGGGCCCCAACGACAACCTGCCTACCACCCACTGAACTTAAATTGCGAATAAAAGAGTACTATCGAGTCTCCATACGCACGGGGATGATGAGTCAACGACGACGACCACCAAACTTGAGGAAGACACAGTCCCTGGTGAGACAAATGGGCGATGAGCCTTGCGTGAGCAGAAGGTTAGGTAGCTGGGCAGGAAACCCTTACCCTCACCTGTCGCCGATATAAGGTGGAAGATAGAGGGTAGCAACCGCTCCCGACGTCGACGACCACGACTACCACGACGATGGCATACTCGCCAACACGGTCTGGCGCTTCTTCTGTCTTAGTAATTGTAATTGTAATCTTAACAAATTTAAAAACATATATATATATATAAATCTTAAAATGGCTTAACAAGCGCCGACTAACCCGCAAACCAAGTCAGCCAATAATGGATGGATGTATACTCCTCCTCCTCACCCTCCTAATAAATTAACATGAAAGTAAAGGAACCCCTGCCAGATAATCATTCCTGCATCAAGCATAACGATACTATGCTGGACCTAGATAATACGAGGCCCACTCTCAAGCCTAGAAACCTCACGTAAACTCCTGATTTTCGCAGACTACATGCCTGTGGCCCTAGTAACAATCTCGCTTAAGCCTGGAACCCCCCCTGCCTTCCGTCCCCTCCCCCGGTGGTACGCACACAATATATTCTGAACCACACCCTCCTTTAACCCTACAACCTCGGCTTACGTTAAGCCAAGTCGGCAAACTAAGACCGTTGGTGTACGTTACACCTAGCCCTACTGCATACCACCCAATTCAAGTAACCCCCACTCCTTAAAAGCGACCAGGGAGAGCTTGCCAAATGGATAGTCCGTCGAATCATGGCGACCCGCAACATCGCCACCACCAACGCCTATAGCCACATCGCACCCCATCCAGCCTCGCACATCACATATCCCCCCCAATGCAGTCTGCCCTCTGGAAGGGATCGAACTACAGCACCCAGCTACCCCACCCCTCATTACCCTCTACCACAGGCAGGCCCTGAATCAACGAGTCGCTCTGTCTTTTCGAACGACTCTGAAGATGAAGAGGAGGATGTCACAGAAGCCACAAACAAACGGTCATCACTACTGTACGTATAAATAAATATAACCTCCCTCACCTGTGTACTTCCTTATACGAGTGGACTAAAATGAACATTACATCCCCTCTCTACAGTCTTGACCTCCGCGAACTAAGGCGCGTTGACAGCCGCGTCATGGAGCGACGGGAACTTCGTCGCCAGAAAAGCAAAACAACACTACCGCACCACCCAACCTTTCAAGTCATCAAGGTTCGAAGTCACGGGATCAATCCTGACCCGCGCCTGCCGGAATGGCAGGTAGCCGAGAGACCGAAGGAAGCGCTCAACATCGGAGACTCTATCTTCGTTCAGCTAGCAGATGACGAGAGGCAGCAAGGATACGCAGCACCCTTCATGATTGTGGATTCTCCCACATTCCCACAAGAAGGAGTAGTCCGCCTGAAGGTTATGTCCTGGGCGGGGGTACACGCCCCCATCAAGCTAACCATCCACACCCAATGGTTCGCACCAACGAGGCGTCCGAGAGCCACCGAAAAAATATGGAAGACGTTCATAGGATGCTTGTATGGTCTGGCATAGTGCAAGTTAGTACTTAACAAATTCCTCTAGAACGCTATAGTTAAAATAAAGTTCCTTATGTGACTATGATTGGAAGAAGAAGTATAATAAATAGGCCAGAGATACGTTTGAACCTCCTGATGGCAATAAGCGTATCCTCACGACTCACTAGCTATGACACTGTACTGCATAAAGCCTGAGTACAACATAAAAGGAGAACGGATAGGAACGTCGCTGGCAGAAGCGTGACAAGACTGGGCGTCTCGGAAGGCGGCACGTGAACAGTACCCTTCGATCACTTTGTCGAGACTATCGAATCTTCGCATCGAACAACAACCAAGCTCAAAAAAGAGGACTCCGGAATACCCACACCGACCATATGGAATGAACGGGGGAAAGCCGACGCTTCCCACGTCTGCCCGGGACCCAAGATACTTCCCACCGCTCACCATAACCAATATGGAACGGACCAACTTGCCTTCCCCCCCAACCCAACTCTCCCCATACGTCCCCCCCCCCAGCCAGGTTTCACAGCGTAAATCGGAAGATAACACAGTGAGCGACATAAGAAAATTGGAAAAACGCTTCACCTCAACCCTCTCGCATACGAGATTCGATACATAATGAAGAGTCTCATAGCGCATGTGGCCCGAGAGGGAGAGGTGAGCTCACACATCAAGAATACGCTGCCTTCTCTGATCCCCCTCTAACGAAATCTCAACCTCCAAACAACCGAGGTCAGCCCAGAAGTGGCCACTACAGGTGCGAAACTCGGAATCCACGGCATGTTACTCCAAGAACGGAATAGGCATGCACAACCGTGATAGCTACGTTTCTTTCACTGTGTCAGGTATCGAGTATCCGGGAACATTGGTTCCTCGCTAATATGACGTTACCGCTCTCTAGACGCAAGCACGAAGGGGGAGCTAATCCCAAGAACCTACCCCATTCAGAGCTAGTCTACTCGCATAGACATCGAAGAAGGTACGCCGAGTCGCAATATCGACCAAGGCACTCGACTCTTACTGACTAAAGGAACCGAGACCCCCTCGCCCACGGCGACCCACAGCTGGCGACATGCGCGTACCCACGCAAGAGCGAACAAGCCGCTCTGCAGGCACAAATCTGTCGAGGTCATTATGACAACGACGCACAAACCTGTCCGGGAAGACACCTTCAACCTCTTATCCGCTACAACCGCTGGACTAGATGGTGACCAGACGAAGCGAGGGTACACCAGACAAGACCCAGAAACACAACCCTCGCCGCAAAAGCGAAGCGGAAATGACGAGAGAAACATGAACAAGACCATGACGACCATCTCTCCACAAAGCTAGGGGGACACATATATTAAGGGAAGTACTCCCATTTTACTGCCCTAGGAACGTACACTCACGAGCCTCCGAACGATACTTACAACGCTTCCAAGCCTTCGCCTTTACTCAACTCTCGCAAAAAAGAAATAACTATCTATCGCCTTCTCACTTCTCGAACTCCTATTACTATACGCAACAATGTCCACCATGTCCACCATGTCCAACACGGCCCCGTGGGTAACGGTGACAAAGAACGGACGGCACTCTCCGAATGCTCTCAAGAACCTAGGCAACGACAGCCTTGGTATGCCGCCCAATTAAACTACACAATAGTAAAAGACTAACAAATCCTTTCTAAGGCTCTCCGATACGCCTAGCGAACGAACTTCCCTCTGCTCCCATCAATGATCCTCAGGCAGCTGCGGCCCTCCAGCCCGCTAATGAGATTACCAATAAGGCAAAGAACCTAGAAGCCCCCCCCTCAACTTCGGAAAGCGGAAACCTCTTCCAAGGGGTAAGCGCGAGCATGCACGCTCCTGGAGCAGCAAAGGTAACAAATCCCCCTCTTAAAACCTCATGCAATCACTTACGCGCATCAAGCCTGCTGAAACCAGGCCCGCTTCAGAAAAAGAGGGCTCCCCCATGTCGGATGGGATTCAGGGAAATGCGAACCAAGTCCCCAAGGAACAAGCGAACCAGTTCGCCGTCCTTGCAGACCTTCCCGAACCCACCCCCGACATGAGCGAGAACGCAAAAGGGACCAAGCAGTCCAAGGGAAAGGTTAGAAGAACTAACACCATTCTCAACCTCATACCATTACTAACAAAAAAACAGGAATGCATGACTAGGAAGGAGAAGAATCGAGCCAAGCGAGCGGAACTGAGAGCGGCGAGAGCCGAATCCCCTCACCTAGTGGGAAGGGGCACCTACTATATCGGACTGACACGGACGCTCGAGTACCATACACGCAGTAGTAGCACATATTAGTCAGCAGCCACAGCCGTATGTAGCGCGAGTACGCCAGGCGCCGAGATTCATTCCTTTCGAGACCCGCTCACGACAGGCTTAGCGCCTCCATTCTGGTGACAAGAGTGGGCTCGAAACACAGTTCTACACGGTACGGTGGCGAACAAGAAATTGAAGGAGAAAGCGAGGTCGCAACCTAGGACGAGGTCAGGCAGATTCACTCGCAGCATCGCCACGGCACAGACAGCGGACACAGAGGAAACAGCAGACAGCTCATCAGACGAAGAAGTGGTGGAAGCTGAGTTAGAACCAGAAATTATCATAGAGCAGTTTGACGTTGACAATACCACACCGGACAGCCCAACTATCTCATCCGTATCGACAAACTCACCGTTGAGCAGCGAGCTCCCGTCACGAGTGGCAACGCCGAGCTTGAACATACCACAACGAGCGTGGACGTATACACCACCCACATCGCCTCTCGCAGCACCACCTGCGGCTACTACAACACCGCAACGAGGGGTAACAGAAACGCCCAGAGCAACAGCAGTTACCACCGTGGTGACCGGACAGGCAATGCTGACGAAGTGGGCAATGGATGATACAGAGTATTTTGAAGGAAAGGATGGGGAGAATGCGAAGAGATGGCTGAAGCGATTGGAAAACTCATGGGAGGATGCGAAGAAAGATGATGGACAGAAGGTGACAGCAGCAGGACGATGGATTGAGGCGGATTCAGCGGCAGAGGATTGGTTTGAGAAGGTTGGAAGCAAGAAGACCACGTGGGACGAGTTTAGGAAGGTTTTTTTGGAACGGTTTGGGAGGAAAATGACAGAGTCGCCACAGGAGGCCGAGGAGAAGGTGTTAGCGGTGACAATAGATGTGAAGGAGCTAGGGACGTATGTGAAGAATGCGCAAGGAGAGCCCATAGGGAGAGCGCACGAAATCTGGATAAACAAGGTCTGTAACGTAGCCAGAACGGTGAAGGCAGAAGACAACGTAGCAGAGCGGGTCAGGAGACAGATGCCGGCCTCGCTGAAACGCTTCGTATGCGATCCAGTGGCCAGCTTCGACGAGCTGTGGGAGAAGCTCCATGGAATCTCGAACGAACGGCTCGATATTGAACTGGAACCACAAAGGAAGTTGCAGGAGTTAGCAGACCGTATAGCGAAGCCATCTGATACCCCAACCTCAGCACTTAGACAAAGCATGCAGAACGTCAGACTAGACGAGCCCAGAAACAACGCGCCACCACCACGAGAACAGGATTTCTTCAATGACTCATGCATGCGCAACTCGAATCTTTTCGCTGCATACTACCCACCGCCTCCTCCACCTCTGTTACCCGCGCAGGCACAGGCTCCGCCACCAGTCCCAGTCTACCGAGGACTCCCGACGCGTGGCCGTCCAATGCGTCCCAACCCGCGCGCCCAGGTCGACCCACAGGAACGACTGCGCTTAACAGAAGAGCAGGCCTTGAAACCACCACCAGCGACGGCAGATGGACGCACTCTATACCAACAACAGGTAGCTAAATGGAGTATCGACAACCCAGGAAGCCCTTACCCTGACGAGACGCGGCCGTACCCTCTAACGCCTGGCACGGCACCAGTGGGCAGCGACGAGTGCTTCCGATGTGGCAACCTAGGCCATCGAGGTCACCAGTGCACCGCCACAACTGGCATCCCCTTCCTAGAGAGACAATGGTGTCAGGAGGCAGCATGAATCAAGAGGGCGGTGAATGGATTCCGTAGCAACACAGCGCAGACCTTCTACGTCGGCACGCCAGCAGACTGGTACCCCAACCAATACTATGACTATCGGTACGCACCGAGCTATGGGTATGGCTACAGCTACGGCTATGACTATGACGACGGCCAGGGAAACTCCTAAGGGCCGCTGGAACACTGCCAACACCAGCAGCCCGTAGACTACTGTCGGGCAACACAGCAGTCCCCAGGGGTGACCAGCCGTCGTCTGGGGACAGGGAGCGGAAAGGCTTGGTGAACTCGAATTACTCTTCTTACGTCGTATCTACGGACCCCATGTATTGTTTCTCAGACTCGTCAATACACACCGGTGATCTGTACGCAGTTGATCTCGAGCCAAACACCAAGCAGCAGCCACCAGCCGCACAAGCAGGCAAACCGTTTATACAGTTCATTGCATTACATGGACCACGAGGCGAACAAGTGAGGTTTAAAGCACTAGTGGATGATGGAGCGATGGTGAATGTGATGGACAAGGAAGCATGGCACCGCGTGAGCCACAGGCTGGGATCTTTGGAGACATCGAGTTGTCAGCTGCGCATGGCCAATGGATCCCTGAACGCGTCTCTCGGAAGATGGGAAGGACAGGTTACAGTCGGTGAAGCAACGGTGTCGACATCGTTCGAAATATTGCCGAGTGGTGGAGCATGGTCATTTCTCCTAGGCAAACCCCTCCTCGTCGCGCTAGAGGCATGTCATAAGTACGGCGCTAATGAAGACTACATCACGATCATGTATCGAGGACACAGCGTAGTACTACACAACCTGTTGGGCAGTACATTGGACGTTCCAACACTCCGAGAAGCAGGAGCTCGCTTGACGCTGGACGTGAAATCATTGGGAGTCAAATCAGGACCACAGGAATCGACGCATACAAACACCAAGGGGGACTCGTCATCCCCCTCCAGGGGAGTCCAGACAAATCATAGCCCAGATGTCAATCGCATTGCTGACACTTTCACATGCCCAGTACCTAATACGCATGGACAACCATCGCCAGCAGCAACACGTCAGAATCCACACACGCACACGCCGTACATAGCCACCAAATCGACAGCCGCCACAATGGACAAGAAAATATCAATGGATGACATACGAGATGCATGGGTCATCGGACCAGAAGTACCCCCGCCACTCGACCACCTAGAAAACGAAATTGCAGAAATCATCCACGACGAGGAACAACTCAAAGAGGATATCATATACACCCGACACACAGACCCATTCGCACCACCAAGAGTCGACGCCATCCTGAAAGCGGTTACATTTGGCAATGACCTTACGGCAGACCAGCGAAGGGAAGTTGTAGAATTAGTCAAGACCTACGCTGATTGTTTTGCATTGTCCGTTAGTGAGGTAACAGCGGTGCTAGACACTACCTTTCACTTGAACATTCCAGAAGGTACCACATTCTCCAAGAAGGTCCACCAGAAGACATTCACTCCACCACAGCGAGCATACCTAAACAAGAAAATCGATGAAATGCTGCAGGCAGGAGTAATTGAAGCATGCAACCCGAGCGACGTGCGGTGCGTATCACCAGTTACATTAGCCAAGAAAGCACATGATCAGAAAGGTCTTTCGTTAGCAGAGCTGCAACACCGGGTGAATGACTTGTGCGTCAAAGCAGGATTAGAACCGATAGAAGACTTACCATCAAGACCGGAGGCAGAGAGAGTGGAAAAGCCACAGGAAACCGAAGTTAAGTGGCGAATTTGTATGAACTTCGCACAAGTAAACCATGTTACTCAAATCGCACCTATGCCTCAAGGTGACATACGACAAAAGCAGCAAAACCTCAGCAACCATCGATGGATATCATCATTCGATTTCGCATCCGGATTTTACGCCATAAAAGTGGCTGAGGAGTCGCGACCATACACAGCATTCTATGTAGAAGGTCGAGGTTACTTTTGGTGCGTACGCATGCCATTTGGACTCACTGGAGCATCATCAGTGTTTGCACACCTCACGGCAACACACCTTCATGACTTTGTTGCACAAGGGGAGCTAGAATTATTCGTGGACGATGGGGCCACAGCGGGAGATGACTTTCCGCGAGAAATGGACAAGTTACATAGGCTCATGGATCGCATCAGGAAACGTAAGCTATCACTATCGCCGTCTAAGTGTGAGTTATTCGTCACAACAACGGTCTTTGCAGGCGGCACGGTAGGTCCGGAAGGGGTAACACCCGACCTAGCAAAACTCACGGCTATTGTAAACTGGCCACAGCCCATTGATGCTCTAGCACTCGCATCCTTTGTAGGAGTAGCAGGCCATTACAGAGATCTCATAAGAGACTTTGCAAAGATGACACGACCGTTGCAAGACTTGCTTAAGGAAGCAAACCCGGGGAAAAATGTCTCTAAAAGTGAGTGGCGTCGATGAATGCGAGCATTTATATTAGCGGATCGCCGGTCACCACAACACACAGAATCATTTATTACGCTCAAGAAACTCCTCACTTCAGAACCTGTACTGCGACGCCCAGTATTTGACGGAACTCCATTCATCGTCACTACAGATGGATGCAAGGAAGGATTCGGAGCAGTCCTATCACAGCGCAGGTCGACAATTTTAGCAAACGGACGCACAGTCACCAAGGCACACCCTATTGCCTATGCCTCTAAGCGTACCTCACGTTCTGAAGAGAAGTACAAACCATTTCTTTTAGAGTTTGCCGCACTGAAGTATGCATTAGATGAGTTTTCGAACATGATATGGGGATATCCCATTGAAATTGAAACAGACTGTTCGGCGCTACGAGACGTGCTCACAAACGAGAAACTGAATAGTACACATGCACGATGGCGAGACAGCATTCTAGCACACCAAATCGTGGAAGTACGCCATGTTCCGGGAGTAACGAATGATGTGGCGGATGGAATCAGCCGACAGTGGGAATTAGTAGACTGAGTGGAAGGTGATAGTAGTGGATGGTCAGTCAATGAGGACTGGGAAGTACGGCAAGGTCTAGTCAATGATTTGATGACAGTTTTGCAACTACCCAATTCCTACACTGATCTTTGTCTACGTTTTCAGAGTGAACCAATGTTTCTAGAAGTCGTACAGGCGTTCATCATCTTGGAACCTGGATCAGGAGAGGAAGAACGAGCATGACGTCACGCGCACCATAAAGTACAACGATATCTTATCGAGAATGGGAAATTATGGTACGTAATGGGAGGTATAGGAGGTAGAGCACGAGCAAAGGTAGAGTGTGTTACACGAGCAGAGGCAAAGGTGCTAGCAGCTCAAAAGCATGCAGATGGAGGCCATTGGGGCAGAGACGCAATCAAACTGGCTCTCATGGATCAGATCAGAAGCCCAAGGCTAGATCAAACAATAGTGGATGCAATTGCTGAGTGTGGACGATGCAAAAATTTTGGTGGTACTCATCTTCACTCTTTACTAGATCCAATCACGCGTCGACATCCATTTGAGCTGTTGGTGGGAGACTATCTCTCAATGCCAGCAGGAAAAGGTGGGTACAAAACCATTGGCTTGTATGTTGACGTGTATGCACAGTATATTTGGGGTTTCAAATTCAAAACCGCAGGCTCGGGGAAGACCACAGTAGACTCTCTTCGATCAATTTGGAACATGTACATCCCACATGAAACCTTCATGGCTGATGGAGGGTCACACTTCAACTGTGCAGAAGTCCGCAACTACTGCATTAGTCGCGATGTCGATCCTCACACAGTAGCAGCATATGCACCATGGGTAAA
>MU274904.1:908979-1137538 GCA_022160335.1 Irpex rosettiformis
CCCACCCAGCACAGGTCTAAGCTTACTTCCCAGTTCGCTTCTTCTAGATCCTTTGTTTTTGTGCTGCACACTTGTGTTGTGTTTGTTTGTTTGTTTTCTTTCTCCCACACCAACCTTTTCATCTTCGAGCTTTCTGCGCTTATTCCCGTTTTCTGACACGACACCGGGAGCAATGGCAAACACGTGGGAAAGATTGCGAGGAAGGGAGAGTATGGAGAGTTAGTGAGTCTTCGATACCCTGGCCAGTAAACCCTGTAATGGGTCACACAAGACTCAATGTTGTATCCATTTAGACTCGAATGCGTAATGTCTGTATCCTACATTGGCTGTAGATCATAGACAAACTAGAAAAACATTGGTGTGGAAGACGAGTCGGTTTGCAAACTGGTGATGCGACAGCGAAGTTACGTCGAACGATGCTTTCTTGAGTTGTAGGTCACTCACCTTTGCGACGGTTAATCCCACTGATTCACCATGTCCTTCAAGTTGTCCCCTACTGCCAATACCTCCAACTACTTGCAAAGGCCGTGGAAAATGGCATGATAACTTGACTGTACTCTACATCGTGCTCACGTCTAGTTGTGAGCATTTGAGCTCGCGATTGGCCCTGCCTGAGCCGGGGTCTCGTCCGTACATGAGGGAAGCGCATACCATTTCGAGTGAGTGCGAGTTGCACAGATATATACAACCTACGTAGGCTGGACAGACTACACAAACTTAAACTCTGCATGTGGACGGCAAGGAACTTATTTGTACTTGTGAGTATTCTGTCCGTCTATGATGCATCAACTATATTTGCTCACAGGACTGTAGTGCAGCTAAACGAAGCTGGCTGCTCACAAGAGGACTGAGACATACAATTCTCCCTTTGGTTAAATGGTGATTTTATCTTACATGGGGTCCCCCTCGGAGATGAGCACCGACTCTATGCTCACAATCCGTCATATACACAGCGATCAACTATATATAACGCCGGACTAGTATCCTCAACAACTGGAAGCTTACTTCTTGTTGTTATTTGGGCGTCAACGGCTTCGGACTCCGATTGGCGGCGCGTAGCGCCGACATTCCCGTAGGCGTTGAGTCCAGTCCCACTGCCTTTTTCGCCAGTACTTTCTCGTTGTATTCCTTTCGTTTCTTTCGCATTTCGTAGTACATTCCTTGATTACCAAGCAGAGTAGTACAAAATGTATATAATCCCCCCACTCTCGCAGCTAGAAAATCATCATTCCATTTATTCATTCATTCCTTCCTTCAGTGTGCGAGCGCCAAACCTGCGGATTCACCAAACTTCTACTACTTGTTTTCAGGCACGAATGCAATATTGTCTTGTTGGCATAAACATGGATAGCACTGCTCGCTCACCTGATCTATACCTATGACGAGGGACGCCCACGATTGGGCAGTGCTGTGAGTGATTTGCATCATGATGGTTATCACCTATTCAATACTGCATAGAGTACTCTCTTGCTATATAGCATGACGCTAAACTTCCAACTCTGGGGTACGATACGCCAGCTACTCTTCCCCCTCCGAGCACAGCTCTACGGTTACCAGCCCTGAACGAGAGACGACTACTGTGAAGGAAACACCAGTCCTTGCCTTCCCGGTATGTAGTTCTTGCTCTACTTTGAAAGCTACATTGATCGTCGAGCAGTCACTGGCGGGGCACCTAGCTACCAATACTCCTTTCGACACGACACCAAACAGTTATACATCACGATTACCGCGAATGGCATCACTTGCGGCTAGCATCCCTCCAGAGCTCTTCGAGGATATCTTGTTCTACGTCGGGGATGTGAATCGACTCTGGTCTTCAGATGACCCCACGGTGCGACGGGAGGAGATGAAGCACCTCTCTGCTTGCGCACTCACTTGTCTCTACACATATTTTCCGGAGTCGCAGATACCGTAAATACCGCGTCTTCAAGTAGCTACTTATTTCGATGGGTCAGACTCCACAGCTGATCAAGTGTATCAATTGGATAGGACGAAGTTCAGGGTTTATGTCCGTTACAGGTTGATTTTAAGTTCTCACATTGATGTACTATTTGACGAATTCAACGGTGCAATACTTCCTACAGTCCGCGAAGTTCTTGCCCCCGGTACCGATGAAACGTGATCCCACTAGCTTGGAAAGCGCTGGCGTTGTGGCGTGAGAGACCCAGGAGGTGAAACCTGTGGCTCATTGCCTCCAACGTCGGGAGCGCAAACCTCCTTCACCGGATAATTATTCGGACATCTACAGGAACGCCTGTACCCTTGGTATGTAGAGTAGTTGCCTCCCATGCTATAAAAACAGCGATTATGACGTTGGCATGTGAATACGGTGTGCGTATTCACTACTAGTCACTAGTACTAGTCATGGGACTAGTAGCTGTAAAGAGTGAATTAAGTCCTTGCCGAGTGCGGCCGTCCATATCAGCCGAATGACAATGCGGTGCCGTGGTATAGCATGCTGTCCTTGGCAGATCACAAGTTCCATGATGACTGCTCATTAATGTAGGCTCAACGGCGCCGCGAGGAAGGTAGAGGCCTAGAGTGATCAGATACGTGTTTGCACGGAAAAATAACGCGTAGGAACGCAAAATACTTCCTCAAAATTGAAAATATAAATCCAGCGTGAACTGCGTGTGGAAGTGGTTGTCGTCTTCAGCTAATACTAGCATAACCTTGGAGACTGCGTATAATAATTGTCATCCAGCCCTGCCCTTTTTCAAAAAGTTCGGGTAATACGCGTACGTCACTTGTCCTGAAAATCAATCTGATGGACATTGTTGTGTCAGTCCTAGGTAACAAAGAGGAATATGTCAAAAGGCGGATGAGCAAACTTATCGTAATATTGTTGACTACAGTTGTTTGAGCACCTGGTGACCCACGGTGCAGCTCGGCATGAAATGCGCAAGTGTGGATGTAGTGCTGCAGTACAGTAAAAGAGGTGAGTAAGATGAGTTGCCGACGTCGACGTTAGACCCGTTGACCAAGGGAGTTAACGACACACCGACGATTGACTCGGCTGCTGACGCAAGCGTGCATACGTGATTTTCACGGGGTTTGGTTTCGTGGATGCCATGAGATTGCGATGGGCAATACACTGTATGTATGTGAAACATAAACCGAGAGGTTCCTGATGTAGGGTTAGCAAAATCCTCGGTGATAAATGCCTCAGCAGACCTTCAACAAGCCGATACTTAAATGTATCGTATGTTGAAAACAATCAGTTCTCACTTACAAATTTCGCCGAGCGACGGCGAGCACGATAACATTACAGCGTCCGATGGGATACTATATCATGGGGACGAGTGCACCCACCCCAAACGAGCTACGCAGAGTCCGAGGGAGTATGGTGAGACCTAGTGAACTTGGCGTCCAGCGCACTCAGTGACGGCGGTAATCCTCGTAAATAACGCTGATGCTATTGCAATGAGACAATGACTATACCATTCGTATCCACTCTAACACCTGCTTAAGATCCTGTAACACAGTTCCGGACCTGATGCCTTCGGAGGTTTGAAGTTTGAAGCCACTGAGCGCTGAGCGCTGAGCATCGGAGGTCCGATTATCTATCAGGATGCAGTAGATAGGTAACGTCCTACAGCCGGTAAGTATGGAGGGGGCGCGGCGACGTATTATCCTTGTTTATTGTTGTCAATATCGTACAGTGTACTCGGGCCTAGAGTCTTTCTGTTCGTACGGGGGCTCGGACACTCGGCGGATGATGACTATGCAATGCGGATGTCCTTCGGGGAGAGCGGGGTTAATATAGCTGCTTAGAGAAAAGTCTTATTATAATTTTCCTTAGAAATTCGGAAATGTAAGTACTACTTACCTCGTGGGTAGGCGTACTCGACTAGTACTATTTTCCCTGCACGCGATAAATTACCATCCTGGGTTTAACGTGGGTTACTAGTCGATCGACCCGTGCTGTAAATACGTGCTGCTGGTAGGCTCTGTGCCTTGTCGTTTGAGTACACACCCAATGTGCGGCGGTCGCCAGTCTGGTCTCGTCATTGGCAGTATGATTTTGCCAAGTAACGGTGAAAATAAACATGATACTTACAATGAGCAACAAGCAATATTATTCAAAGCTGCCTTGAGCTATAAACAAAGAGTAAAGGTTAAGGTGGTCTTAAAGATGGTCAAGGAGCAGAAGCAAGTTTTCAACCCAGGCCTGGCGTGTGTATTATAATTGACGAGTCGACCGGCAACGGGCCGGATAAAACGTAAGTTTGCTTACATAACCATGACGCTGCGACACAACCGGCTAGGCGCCAATAAGAGCCCTGTTCTCTTTCAGCAAATGGTTTCTCATCTTCCTCTCCCACCACCATCTCTGCCCTCTGTTCGACGACTTCCACGTCCGACACAACGCTGACCGTCCCAATTCCCCCCTTTCACGCATGTTTCAAGCGTTGTCGTCTTTCCTCCCGTCTGCACTGCAGCTAGGCGGGGCACAAGACAAGTCGTCGCGTCCAACTGTGGAACCAGAATCCCCCCAAGCGGAAAATCACCTCCCCCCAGTCGTTGACAGCCCAGCGACAACAGAGTTTGACCATGAGACGACAGAGGGTGAAAAATCAGCTGGTATAAACGAACAGAGCGTGAAGAAGAAGAAAGAGCGGACTCATGAGGTGCGCAAAACTCTATACATGTATCAACAGTCTGTCAACTCATCTCCGTGCATTCTCCCCTCTCTTGGTGTAAAATTACCTGGATATACTTTCCATGCGGTATCTCCGTCTGGAACCCGCTCGTTTGCTTTAACATATTCTATTATCTAGTCCTTCATCGTGGTGAGGCCTCCGCCGGCGAAATCGAATCACCCCCTCAACCTTCAGGTCCAACTCGTCCCACCATCATCACGCACCACCCTTCCCCGCACATCCTTTTCTTCCTCCGTACCTTTCTCACCCGCACCGACTGGCCCTGACTCAGAGTCATTTCCCCCAGATACCCCGCTTACTCGGACCACCTCGAATCGCTCTGATGTCTCCGCATATTCCTCAATGACTTCGTACAGCACTTCTTCGACAACATCCTTCTCATCCGTAGCATCTGGCTCCAGTAGCTCAACATCTGGAGGTCGTCGTATGATTATCCCGCTCTACAACCTACAAGCACACAACGTCATGACCAATGTCATCGTCGACGCGGGCACCGACGCCAAGATTGCGAAATTCCATAAGCGTGGGCTCGAGATCATCGGTCTTGCGATGCTCGACGTCGTTGAAACCACTCGCGGGATCGGCTGGGCAGATGACCGGCAAGGACACCCACACCAAGCGTCCTTGCTTTCTGCGGAGGGCAATACACCGGCATCTTCTCATGTCTCTCTGAATTCTGATAACACGCATGAGTCGTCGCCTTTATCACAACAACATCATCAATCACCTTTGTCTCCCGCGCAGACCACTCCGCAGCCAGAGAAAAGCGGTGCACGGCGGTTGTTCGGTAGGGTATTCAAGAAGAATAGAGATGCAAGTCCAGTGGCGTCGCCTACCGCTAACTCTCCGTATATGCAGGCGCCAAAGTCTCCCCTTCCTTCCATCGACCGAGATGCATCCCTGAGTACGACCCCAAAGGCCTCGAATAAGCGTTCGTCGTTACTATTGGCAGCGAGTGCGCATGCGCAGAGTCCATCATTTCCTGATCCACTTGCATCTCCTGCGTCTTTACAGCCACAGCCTCAGCAGACTGTGTTGGGGATCGCGCCTATTTTGCACACGCCTATTAACGGACCTGATGGACGCAGAGTGCGGCCCACGCGCTACGTGTGGGTGCTGCGAAAGTGGTTGAAGGGTCCTCCGTCGGGGGTTACACTACCGACCGAGACTATACTGCCTGGCTACGGTACTATGGACGGGCTTGTGGAGGTGACGTTTGAGTGGGTTAGAGCTACATCGAGCCGGAAGGACAGCCAGCGGGTAAAGTCGAAGGAGCGCAGGCGAAGTAGTGGGGTACCGTCAAATACACCTAGTTTGTCGTCCCTTAAGCGCGGCCAGGAGCGTAGAGGGAGAAATTCAGTGGAAGGGGAGCGTGATTCGAGAAGAAATGCCCGGCCGAGGTCTACGGAGAGTGCTCGAAGCGCTCACACAAACACAACTGCTACCACGGAGGATGGGTCACCGAGGCGGCGGGAGGACGATGGCGAGGACAGTGATCCTGAGGACTCTGAGACACCGTGGATGTGCCAGCTCGTCATAAGGAAACTCCAATCGTCCAATTCCCACCGCTTGTCGTACATATCAACGTCGGATGATGGGAACGTACCTGCTCCGCCTATGACTAGCGTCAAAGTTAAAGTGGCCGCCATTGTTCCTGCTCCACATCATCCGAAGGTGGTATCACTGTTGAAGATCCCATTCCCGTTGCAAGATGTTATTCTCATCTCCCGTACAACCCAAGTGGAACACCGTCTGGGGCATCTGTCTCCTCACCATCTCCGCCATCCGCACGCACGTGAAGTCGAAATTGACGTAGAGGCGAGGAGGAGGATCGTGACCCCTCAAGGCGTTGCCCGGCCTGCATTGTATGGTCAAGGAGGTTCACCGCCCGTGACGCCTACGCAGGCAGCCATCAACTCCGGAAATGGAGCTGGTTTACACAAGCTTGCAGGAAAATTCAAGTCCACTGTTGCGTCCGCTGTTCCGCAGAGTTCGCCGCCTAGCCTAAGCTCAGACTCGTCAGTTTCGTCAACCCAGGCACCGAGCATCATAACAAATGAAGGCATACTGCTTAGTGCAGAGGAGATCAAGGATATCGTATGCTGTACGGCCTTGTGGGTGGTCGTCAGAGAGGGCTTTGGTGGTGTTGGAAAAGAGAGAAGGAAAGGAGACGGGTGGAGGATTCGCGGATGAGCTTTTTCTATCTCGATTTCAATGGTCGGCCCCTTTTTACGATGCTTCTCAGATCTTATTTATAGAGATGCTAGGCCCACCGGGTGTTCTCCGTCTTTCCGTCGGGTTTGCGTGGGCGTGAAAGACAATGCGCAGTCGCCATATCGTACCTGCTGCGCATCTTAGGGCCGGGTTCTATTCCACTCTTCATTATACCATCTCGTATGTCAAATCGTATAATGTACCTCTCCATCATCGACCCCTTGAAGCTTGATCCCTTAGCTTCGTGTTTCTTATCATCCATCTTCTTGATCTCACCGTTCACGCATCACTTTTCGGGCCACCGTCACATCCTCATACTCCTGCTCGCCGTATCTCAAGTTTCACTTCTTCCATCCCACAGTTTCACTTTTGATGTATCTAATGGTATCATGCATACGTACACGACTAGTGCCAAGTTAATTGTATTAGTACCATAGTTAGATTCCTGTTCGTAGTTTTTTGGTCGTTGAATATTGAGAGTTGGTTAATGCTTCCGGACGAGTTTCAATACACGATTGATCATGATTGGACGTCACAATTCTAGTGGGCAAAAATAAACTGTCTACTACGGGAGCCGACCGTCTGTTGTGGAACTTGTAAGTACAGGAGGGTGATCAAATTGTTCCCAAACGCTCGTAATTAAAAAGTGGTATAGTAGTTGCGGGATACAACACAGTGAATAGTCCCCAGCAAATGGAGAGAGATGAAAGGGTTGGGTATGGTCAATAGAAAGAAGAAGGAAATGTCATGACACCCCTCTGTGATAGGACACCTTATATTATTAAAAAAAAGTGGGCTCGGAAGAGTCAGCGTTTTTTAAAGCACCAACCACGACAAGAACGTCGCCGCCGCCATACCAGCATACAAACCCCTCGGTGTCACCATTAAGTTTACCCTGGCACTACTTCCCTGCGTGCTTCCACTGCTAGCACCCGAGGAGTTCGACGTTCCCGAGCTGGAGCTGGAGCCGGAGCTCGACCCCGTGCTCGAGTTAGAGCCGGACTCGGGTGTACCGTCGAAGCTGACGAGGACAGAGGTGTTGACGCCGTACGTGCGGATGGAGTTGAACTCAAAGTAGGCGGTGGCGTAGTCTGAGGTGCCGTTGTTGATGACGTCGGTGATATACTGCGAGCCGTATTGAAATGTAAGAAAATAAAAAATGAAGGAAGAGATTTGAGGGACGTACGCATAAGTTCGGGTCCGTCTGGTTGCCGCTGGGAGCACACGAAGGCCCGAAGAGCGAAGACATACCGGCCCTGTCATTATCACACAAGAGTCAAAATCTCATCTAGAAGTTGTAGACTGGACGCGATGACTCACCAAGCACCACAGAGCGTGATATCGACGATAAGCTGCTGAGGACCAAAGATTTGGGGAATGTTGCAGGAGGATGAAGGGAACGCCGCAGACGGATTACCCCAGGACGAGATGTCTATGGAGTTGGTGGCAGTGGTGATGGATTTGGGGACATTAGCACGCTATATTCCGTATGTGTTAGATGTCTACAACTGAGAGGGAATGGGGGTAGCGACGTACACTCCAGAACCATATGCTAGAAAGTAGCACTCAACAATTAGCCAATGAGAATAGCAAAGAGTATCAGTGAACGTACTAAATACCCGATACGTCAAACTGCGTTGCCCACACTCCTCCACCAGCAGAGGCAAAACTCTCGCCATAGCTATTCGGCTGCTTCTCAGGCTGCCACAAACTTGTCAATAAAGCAAAGCATACCGACCAATAGTACTATACTTACAACAGTGCATCCGCTTTTTGAGGTAGCGTTACAGTTCGTGATGGACGGTTGGTTGATTGCGTTAGTTCCGGTAGCGGCGTTACATCCCGCAGAAGCATGCAATGCCATCTGATTCGCAGTCATTTTGTTGATACCCTCAACGATGTCGATTTCGCCCTGGTCCGGCCATATGAACGCTGAGGACCAAACGCTAGGCCATACCTACCAATATCCGATAAGATCGGTACATATGAATGAGCGTGGAAACCCGAATAAAAGAGTGTTGTCAACGTACCGAGCAACCGTACGGAATGTGAGCGATATCGAAAACCCATACTGACCCGAAGGTGTAATAGTCCTTTGAACCGATTCGAACCTAAGTCATCAAGGTTATGAATCAGCGACTCACAGAACAAGAGAAGGAAATCGAAGAGGTCAACGCACCGAGTTACGTTTCTGGTTGTACGGCACGAAACTAGTGTTGTCGACTTTAATTATCGCACGTCCGGCAGAGTTGACGAACGCGAGGTTCGTTGACTGCGCTTGGTTTACGTAGTTGACATCACCTATTTCCGGGTCAACGCGCTCAGCTGTGCGGATGGGAGAACATGGGAGGGGAACGCACCACTAGTGGTATTATCATAGTTCCCATAGAAGGTCCAATCGTCGAAGAATCCGTTTCCTGAGCTGTCCCTGAGGAGCGTAAAGTTGGCAGCTAGGGCGAGTCGGCTGAGCGAAACGAGTGTGAGAATAGGAAAGAGAGATTTCATGGTTGCCGTGGAAGGGTATAAAGTTGTTCACTGCAAATGGAAGGGTTTGAGAGCTATTTCAGGGGGGGGGGGGGGGTGAAGACGGTCAAATACTTACCTATAGCTAGATGCTAGTTTGCGGACAAAAAGTGATAAGGAACAGACAGTTGACAACAGGGAAAATCCTCGTAGTGGGTAGCGCAGCGTTTGCTTGAACCTTGACCGGTGTTTCTGGCCTTGAGCTTGGATAAGTCCGATTGCTTGACCTTCTTTGGGGTTGCACTTTGTATCAGCAACAGCAACTTTCAATCGTCGAGGAAAGAGTTGGCGAGGAGATCAAAGAGGAGGAACAACGGAAGAATGTGTGGTGAATTATATGCATCATGCAGCAGACGCCAGTGAATGCACGAGGTTCGACTGTGGTCTTCGAAGGTGTCGAACTGTCATTCATTCCCATCTCCATGCTGGTAGCATCATGGCCGATGCTATTCTTAGTGTCCGGAATGCCGTCATACTTGGGGAAAACAAAGAACATTCAAACACTTGATGGTCTAAACTCGTCCTGACTCACACTCCCAGCGTCGGCGTCCAATGCTGTACCTGAGGTACATTCAGTTGAAGGTTCAAGGATTACGAGAATCTGAAGATGTGGATGGCCGGTAGTCATTCAGCGTGTTAGAACGGACATGAGTGCCGATATCCAACACTCGGAGTGCGGATCAACTGACCATGTACATATGCTAAAACAACACAGCATTAAGTATCTGACCGCGGTGGCAGGATCAAGAACTATCACGCACCGTCTTGGACCATACCCTCTACATACAAAGATTATACTCAGCTTTCCCTTGAGAAATACCGTTGGTTGACTTCTGAAATGAGTCCGCTATGAGGATGTGTAGAGATGGGAAAAGAGAATTTTATGGGTGCAGCTAACGAGATGGCAGTCGGGTTCAAGGTGTAAGATGGGCGGCTAGTTTGAACGTAGGACGCGACACTACTTACAGTCACAGTTATACGCGGACGACTTGTGGTATCGACGGAGGACGTCGGAGGCTTGACCACTTGAAAATAGAGTGAATAGATAGGCCGAGCAGCGTGATGTCTACTTTCACTATGATTGTGCCATAAACACCTCATCTTCCTCGGCCAACACTGGCTGCCATGTATGTGCGGATACGCTGACGAGCCGCAGGAGATACACTTTGTCGACATTCCTCTTGAACCTTCAATGCCGTCCCAGCAATTCTACTGGCCTTCTAAGTGTTCCATTGGATTCTGTAGGTATGTCCACTAGTATCAGTAATCGGTCCAATCCAGGGACGTTGCTTTATTTCTTACTTACCTCAAGGAATTGGTATATAGTGCGTGCAACACAGATCATGAAAAACTTCAAGCCGCTCGGGAGTTATATGTCGAGTGGAGATTCGCTGGGTTTACCACTGTAGGGCATATAACCAGGCCACTGGTGATAAATGGCGAATTAGTGGCGAAGTGTCACTCACCGCCTTCTCCACGCTGGTAACATCATGGCCAATGGCTATTCTTAGTGTCCGGTATACTGTCATACTTGGGGAGAATGAAGAGCCTTCAATTGCAAGCACTCGACGGTCTAAACTTGCCTTGACTCTCACACCCCAAGCGTCAGCGTCGGAAGCTGTATCTGAGGTATATTCAGTTGAGAGTTCAAAGATTACGAGAATCTGAAGATGTGGATGGCTGGTAGTCATTCAGCGCGTTAGGATAGACATTAATGCCGATATCCAATGTTCGGAGTGCGGATCAACTAGCCATGTACATATGCTAAAACAACACAGCATTAAGTATCTGACCGCGGCGGGGGACCCAGAACTTTCACGCACCTCTTGGATCATACCCTCTACATACGAGGATTATATTCAGCTTTCCTTTGAGAAACACCGTTGGTCGCCCTCAGAAATGAGTCCGCCATAAGGATATGTAGAGATGGAGGAAAAAAATTTCGTGGGTGCAGCTAGCGAGATGACAGTCGGGTTCAAGGTGTATAAGGGGCGTCTAGTTTGAACGTAGGACGCGAGAGTCTACTTACGGTCACAGTTTATATATGCGCGGACGACTTCACTGTCGGATGCCTGGCAGCTCTGCTAATCTATGTTATTCTGATTCGTCTATATCATTGTCTTATTCGACGATGGATGAGGTTAATGTGAAACGACTGTAAACGAGCTATCACGTGTAGTATGGATTAATAGTACTAGTGGTATTAAGCTCGTATACTTGTGGTATCAACGGAGGACGTCGGAGACTTGACTGCTTGAAAACAGAATGAGTAGATAGGGGGAGTAGTGTGATATCTACTTGCGCTATGACTGTGGCATAAACACCTTATCTTCCACGGCCAACACTGGCTGCCATGTGAGTGCGGATACGCTGACGAGGCGCAAGAGATACACTTTGTCGAGATTCTTCTTGAACTTTTCAATGTTATCCCACCCATTCCACTGGCCTTCTAAGTGCTCCGTTGGTTTCTGTAGGAACGTTCGTTGATATCAATTACCGGTCTAATTTAGGGACGTTGCTTTATTTCTTACTTACCTCAAGGAATTGCTGTATAGTGCGTGCAATACGGATAATCAAGAACTTTAAGTCGCTTGCGAGTTGTATGTTGAACGGGACTTCGCTGCGCTTACTACTGTAGGGGGTCCAACCAGGCCACTGGAAATAAATAATGGATTAGCAGGACGAAATTCGAATGAAACAAGGGATAACAAACTTGAATACGGATAACGTAGCCTCGGTCGACTTGGAGCGGAGCCGAGTGGTGGTATTCTTTGGGTACAGGGGCTAGTCGTAGTTCCTTGTAAGGCTGATAATCCAACTGTAAAGCTTCCAAGATACTAATGCCAAGGCGACCATTGATTTTGAAGTTAATCGGAGGGGGTCGATTTTTCCTCCATTGTTCCTCTAAGGGGATGTCAGGACGAAAGTGAACATAGACTTGTTGCGGGACTATAAAGCCTATTCCATCGATTTCGTCTTGAGCAAAGTCAACAAATGAATGATAGCGTCTTTGGGGGAGTTGAGCCTTGTGTATGTGTTCAGCATATGTTTCCTCAAGATAGTTGAATGAGGAAACAACATACAGTGGATTCTTGAGAAGCCATCTTGTTGGAAGTCATTACCAGTACCGGCGAGTTCGGGAGTTTGAGATGCAGGGAAGACGAGCCCTCAGTACTCAGTCCCTATTTTATACTACGATGTAGTGGCCCTCTGGCCATAGTGTCCATTGTCGTATTGATATTTGGCAAGCGACAACGTCCAGTGGCCGGTGGCCATGCATAATCACACTGGTAAGGTCTAAGTAGGCCTAACTAAGGCCAATGAGAAAAGACATCGGGAAATTAATGGATAACTTGGATACCAACAAGGAATATTATTTCCCAGCAATTTTATTCACATTTGCTTGAACGTGGGCGGTGTTAGGCCCATAGTTTCTATAGTAAATTTGAGTCGTCAATGGGACGCGTTATTAGCAGAGAAAACTGACAGCACTCACACCTGATTTCATTCCTAAGCAAGTAAACATTGCTTGTTCGCCAAAGTTTGTGATGCGGCTGCTACAAGTCTTGAAGCTTACTAGTGACTGCCCATGGCCACGGCCAAATTTAACCTCTCGATGAGGCCAGTGAAGAAAGCTGATCATGAGAGCTAAAAACAACGGCTGGATACTGCCCTATTGATACATTTATTGCTGTAAATGTAGAGGTTTTGAATAACCTTTTAGTTTTAGTACGAGAGATGGAATCACCTAGCACCGTGTGCCGCCGCCAGTGGTGACTTGCAAGGCGAGAGCTCGGATGGCCTACAGCTAGCGTCTATATTGCCACGTGGTTCTCATCACTTTTACCGGCCCGGATGATGGCGAGGCGTCGGGGGACGAGACTAGCGCCGTGAAGCCCGCCTGTTACTACTACCCGCCGCTACCGCTAACTTGCTCAATGCTCTAGTACTTGCCTACATGCCCTTAAACCTTTCCCTATCGTATGGTGTAAGACAGACTTCAAGAGCTTGCAATTACTCTAGCTCTACAACCCTTCACACCGCGACTCATGCAAGCAGACAGCGAGATCATAAGGTAATCGAGAGATGCACACTCGAGACGAGTAGAGGTAGGAGTTACTGTTAAGCAGGTGAGTAGCTCAGACTCATTTTTCAACGTTACTTCACAGTCGTTAGATGAGCAGGGAAACACTCTTTAGAGTCTCGTCGACTTACCTCTATCTGTCGTCCCACCAACTCTTCAAGTTCCGCGACACGGTCTTGTAAATTACTACAACGCTATACTATAAATTCAGACACTGAAGTATGTGTTTCTACTACGGAGACGCGTGGGAAATGCTACTTCTACTCCATAGCTCTTCGTTACTATGCATCCTAATCGAGCAAACCACGTCCATGTAGCGAATGCGAGCTATGTGCGAAGACTGTGCCAACTTCAAAGTATGAGCGCTGCTAAGTACGTACCTAGTCCATCTCTCTAGACCATCATTTCTCATCTGGCTACACAGACCTTGTAGTTCTCCCTCATAAACCCCGAGGAAATGAACAGGAGTTCAGAAACTTTTGCATATCAAGACCTCTACTGTCAAGCGACATATATAGCGATACTTACAGTATTAACATGATGGTAAGTTGCACCTAACAATGATTTCCCACTTGTCCTGGGGCGCTGCATACATGATGGTCGGCCCTGAGGCCTGACCGATGACCGCCCGTAGTGGCCACATCGTGAACAGGCTGTTGCAGTCAGCCGTTCTGCTGGAATAAACGTTCAGATCCAGGTACCGCTCCTCTATGCTACCGGCGCTTTGTCACGATTTAACTAAAGGGCCAAGATCGTCTAACCATGATACTATTCACCTCACCGAACTTATAGGAAAGGTGTTTCTCTGATAGTACCCATTGAGGCCATCAAGTTCATGAATACTTACTTGCCTTTTTTTGTTTTAGGGCCGGTTTCGATTTGTGGCCTGTGGCCACGGCCCACCGGACATTGGTGATTGTTAAGTTTGGGATCATAACAGGATAATGGCCACTATGGCCCCCATTTCACGAACTTGTATAAAACATGTACGAAAACTGTGATACCGAGAGATCTCGTCCTTTTACCCGTAACCTTTGAGCACTTACTAATATTGGCAGTTTCCTGCAAATACGATGGCCTCAACGAACTTACTGGTACAGCAGTCCTTTATGCAATTGAATTGAGGAAACTCGCGCTTACTACATACGCAAGGCTCAACGTTCTCAACCAAGCTATCATTCATTTGTTGACTTTCACCCAGACGAAATTGACGAGATAGGCTTCATTGTCCCGCAAATGCTCTATGTTCACCCGCTGCCGAACTCTATTTCAGAAAGACAGTGGAATAGCAACCGGCCCCCTCCGATTGACTTCAAAGTGAACGGTCGTCTTGGGATTAGTCTCGCAGATGCTCTACAGTTGGTTATCCAAGATAGGAAGGACTTACAACTGGCTCCTGCTCCTATAGAATATTACGAAACTTTTCTCCCAATCGACCCACGCTACAAAATTCGCATTCAGGTCAGGACTCTTTTACTACATTCGAACTACTTCCTTCATGCTGACTCGTTTTTCATTGTGCAGTGGCCTGGTTATAAACCTTACAAGATGTACAGTGCCAATGTAATGCCGTACGACGTACGATTCGAAAGTGACATGAGGCACCTAGCGGTTCATGTTGCTCGGGTTATGTGCCGTTTCTTCGATGTAGGGCACATCCCTCTCAATGCAACTTTGAACTGACGCGCAATGTGTTCGAAGAGCCCATCGGAGCACGTAGGAGGTTCAAGTTCCCGGTGGAATGGTTGGGACGGTCTTGAAAAGTTCAAGAACAATCCAGATAAGGTATACCTCCTACGTCTCATCAGTGTATCTGCGCATGTATGGCAGCCAGTGTTGGCCATAGCTGACGAGGTTTTTATACCATAGTCACAGCGCTAGTGAACCGTTGTGGATAGCATGAGTAGCTTAAGTACTTACCTTACTTATATATATCTATACTGCTGCGATGCCGTATATATCAATCATAGGCCCTTGCTAGAAAACCTAACATCTAAGAAGCTTAGATATCACAATAGAATCCATCCCAAGTACGCGGGGAGAGTACGACCACTTCCCGTACCACATTTGGGGTAAACGAGAGATTACTATCAGCAAAACATAAGATACAAAGATGCTATTCTTATCCGCACCTGTAATGAACTTGAATCCAACTTGCAGCAGCCTACTGGTATACGTCGAAGCCTAGCAATATCGAGAGCATAAGTAAGTTGAGTTTCCCTCAGGTCAGTATAAAAGTTTCCTCATTATGCCCCTCGTGACAGCTAATATGGGTTTTACTGGGGAATGAGTTGCCTTTTGCCATTGTCATTCCCTCTACGGTGTAGAATGAGTCGTTGTACATCCAAATGGCAACCGTCGCAACGTGACTCCCGGCACCGTCCCTTGTTTGTCCTTGGAAATATTCTGCAACTCTACAAGCAATCAGCGATACAACCAGGCATTTCATGATTCCTTCATCGCAGTCAGCCTGGTCTTGAGCCTGTCGAAGCCGAATCATGCACATCTTTCTTGCCAGTGCCACACCGCCTCCGTGACTATGAATGCGAGAACTTCCCGACACACAGCCTCATCAAGCTATCTCACTAATATTGTGCGTAAAACATACACCTCCTTTTGCTTTACGTGGAAAATGCGATGCCGCTGGGCACGCCGAACGCACCTTGCAAAAAACGTGGTCGTCCCGTTCCCCCGCCACGCAGCATGACCTACGCGTGTTGTGATCCCCACCGGTTCCTCGCACTGCCATGAAGCGTTCCGCTGCCCTTTGCCGTTGTAGAACAATGACCGCGGACGATTCCCCATGTAGAATTAGGGTCTGGAAATGCAGCTTTGTCTTCCTAGACGGGATCCACTCAAAATACCCTGTTAACGCCCATAAGAACAACCGCGCCTCAGTGCTTTCAGGATTCATCAACACGTTGTGCACGCATATGAAGCCATCCTGCTATATATAAGAGGTCATGGTGCTCGCTTGACTCCTCACCTGGAACTTGCCTTGACTCCTCAACCGTTACACCCTTTCTTGCCAATTTTTTCTTGACAACCGCCACGTTCAGCCATGCCGATCACTGTGAATCGTATCCGAATCTTCCTTTATGTTGTACTGGTAAGTATCTTGGCAGTTTCTTGACTACAATGCACTTTAGAAAATGCTGAAGTACGCGTGACATAGTTTTTGTTCTCTGCCGTCCTGCTGGGTTTGACGGCTGCTCGTCTTCACTACACCCTGCACGTCCCCGAAGGCGACCCTGTCAATGGAGGCAACGACTTTTATGGTGAGTAGCCTGTTGTAGGACCAGTCGGTGTTGAAGGTACTCAATGACTCGCTCAGATCCTATTGTCGTCGAGCTCCTTGTGTCTTCTGTCTTGACGTTGCTATGGGTTCCATGGGTGTAAGTCCCGGGTTCCACAGTGGAATAAGATTTTAAACTTACGCGCCGCCACTGACGTTATTTCCTTGTAGTATCCACGTCATCGCAAAGACCTCCGACTACGGCTGGGTATCTACGTTTGCGGGGGAGACTGTCTCCCTGTTCATATTCTTTGTCATGTGGCTGGTTGGTTCAGCAGTATCCACCGTGAGTATCTCCCACGTACCTCATCCTCATCTACGAGTGCTGACAGAATTATTCTCTTGCCATGTAGCACTCCTGGGGAGACCTTTCCTGGTGCCACATCTACAGACCTTGCCGCATCCTCACTGCCATGGTCGCGTTTTCATGGATGGGTTTCATCCTGATCTTCATTCTCCTTATTACGAACCTCATGTTCGCCATTGCCAACCATGCATTCAGGCAACCTCTCCATGGGCGTTATGATCCTCGTGCCAGCGGATATGGCCATAACATGACTCAATATCAGGCATAGCTTTAGGTATAGACTGTTCCGGCGCTGGCCTCGAGTGCGAAGTGACCGGTCACCTCTCTCGAACTCGAATAGAAATTCTCAAGTTTCAACGTTACATACCGGTATCTTTGTATTGTCTCTTATCTTCGTTAGTTCATGGTTGTATAGTACTTCCGCTGTCGTCTTGTATAATATAAGCTCGCACTGTTGACTGTGTAATATACGTTGCATTCTGATTCATCCACGTTAAGATCTACCAACTCACAAAATTTTCTTGAGCCATGTCATATTCGGAGGGAGGTGCGCGATATGACCTCGTTCCTTCTTCACATACACCGCATAGACCAAAGCACCAGTGGAGACGCTCAAGAAGGAGATGAGCGCAGCCCAGCGGAATTGGAACGGCTCCCAGAGGATCATCGTCATCACAAACTTGGCGAGGTCAGCGACGCTTTGCATCGTATATTGTAAGGCTGTGAGGGTGTTGCGTCTAGGGTGGTGGTCCAGTGCAGTTTGAAGTTGTTTCGTTTGTATGAGGTCGAAGGACCAAAGGCCAATACGGGATAGCGCCATACCTAGGTAAACGAGAAACTAATGTCACTTGATAAGACCTTGATTCGTATCGAGCCACTGACGTACCACCGAATAGTAGCATAGCACCGATAACTCCTAATGTCGATCCCTTTGGAGTCCCGATAGTCGGACTACGCGGTGCAAACACGTAGAAAGAGACGATGACGGGGATGAGGGTGAACACCATAGACCTGATACTAAGTTATTTCTACGGTCGCAAGAGTGCCGACTATTGGCTTACCAGATGCTCCAATTGCCCGCTCTGACCGTTCCAATCTTCTTTTCAAGTGGCAAGGCTAGAGCCGTTCCGATGAGACCTGTGATGACACAGATACCCCGCATCTCTGCAATGAAGTCGTCCGAGTACGAAATAGTTTTGAGGTATCCAACCATGATACCGTCGAAGCTGTACAAATAGAGTATCAGGACGTGTGGCCCTGAGGAGGAAAACGAAACATACGATAACACGGTGAGATAAAGGAGAGAGATAGCGAGTGAGGAGAAGAAGATTGGGAGGCGGACGAGCTCTTTCCAGTCTGAAAGATTGAGGAACCGTTCCATATAACCCGTGGGCCGCAATGGAGGGGGAGCAGGAACTAATTCCTCGACGTCCTCCTCTATCTCCTCTGTGAGGGGTGGGGCCAGCAGCTCACTCTTCCTACGTTGTTGCTCCAACTCCAACACTGGGAAGCGTCTATAGACAGTTCCAATCCAGTACAGCTCGAAGAAAAGGGAAATAACAGTGACGATGGCGAGGATTTTTACCGAGAGTATCGTCTCGCCGCCTGTTGTGTCGGTATGGTCGAAAGATACAGTTAGGAACGAGACGAATAGGGGAGCACAGAGCTTGCAAAGTAGATTTATTTGACGAAGATAAGTATTGAGCCTCGACAACTTCATGGAGAAGAACGGGCCTTGTGCGATGCAGGTTGCCCAGTCACGTTCAACGGCGATAGAGATGGTCGTATTGGAAAGGTGCAAGACACAGCTGGATGCCACGAGGAAGAAGAATGTCGGAGTAGTGAATGCAGTCGGCGTTTTGGTGAACTTCATGTTGAATAGATGGAGTGGACCAATTCCATTTGTCGGCTCAGATAGCATGACCATGAAGGAGAGGTAGGCAAGGAGCGCAGCGATCTTTTGCACAATGATGGAGGTGCGTACAAGTGGGAGCTTGCCGTATTTATCGACCAGAGAACCAGCCCACCTCGAAAAGAGGATTCCCGTGGCTGATGACGCGGGTTAGCATGCTGTATGCGTACCTGAGAACTACGAAGCGTAAATACCTGTCATAGAGAAACCGAGAATTGACGAAGGCAAGAGTGTATCCTTGAAATAGACGATGAGGTAAAGGTAAAGCGCGAACTCTGCGGTACGAACGCCCCATGCACTGGAGGGTACTATCAACCTGAGTATTCGGGCTCGAGAAGAGAAGACAAATACCTCGACAAATGTTGTACAAGAAGGCAGCTAAGTCCCACTTTGTCAAACCGTGCAGAATCCGCTGCCTCTTCATCATCGTGCTCGCCAGCGCGCGATGGAAGGAGAGGCTGGGTTGGGTCGGTGTTTGATTCGTTCATTGCCAACTCGCTTGTTGAGCAAGAAGATGGTGGTGGTCCTGACATAAGCCTGGAGCGATAAGCAACGCTCGTATCTTGTCTCCCGTGGGTACAAACTCAGAATCGCACCATATAAAAACACAGGACCTGGGGGGTACTCGTTCGAATCCAACTCCGAAGAGCCGTGACTCCTTCGGAATGGTGCCCGACCGGCGTTTTCGTCCATCTTACAAGAGTTAAAAAAAATTGCTGCTCAGGCATGAGTAAGTAATGGTAATTTTTACTGTGTAAATGTAGACCACATACTGTCCTTGGGTTGACAATCGAATCGTTCGACTCCAGGGTCAAGAATCAAGATGGATATTTCAACTTCAAGGCAGGCATCAATGTCGCAATAACTCCGCACTCTTATTTTGTATGTGCCGGGTATGCCGGACAAGGTATTGCTATGGATATTAAAACTCCGATACAATAGTTTTTTCGGAAACCGTTGCTGTGCTGTGACTGGATGCAGACCGTTGCGACCACGACCATAGGCAAATCAGAACACCTCCCTCAACTCATACAAAGCAGAGAATATCACAAACATTACACTCTAGTAGGCCTAATGGTGAGTAATTATTGAATTCGCCTTTCCAACGCATTTACTCACGACTGTGGTAGGCTCAGATACGTTGCCAGTGTCTGGCAGACTCTGGTTTAAGCCAGACCATTACCCTTCAAATCTGCAATACTATCGAGCGTTATTCGAGCCCGTGATTATGCTATGTGTTTATTTTCGACAGCTCCATATATGTGTTTCTGTCCCCAAGAGTTGACCGATGAACTGCCAAATTCCTCGTTAATGACTGGCTGGGCAGCTTTTCGCGCTGGATCTATCCTACGACGTGTAGATCTGCATGCACGCTCTAGGTCGTCTCTCAAAATATACCTTGGTCTTCCACGAAATCTGAATTCCGCAGCGCCTAGCAGGGTTATAGACGCGGATCAATGGGATTGCTCTCACGCCTTCTTCGTACGGGACAGAGTAGATGGGTAATTGCCGAGAGGGAAAAGGTGAGCTTGAAGCGGGTAAGTGTGAAATCGCAGGCATTCTGCTATAGCTCACTACGACTACGCCCTCCTAGGTATCCTTTGATTCTTACCCTCTCGCACGAAGGTTACGCCAACCGTCGGGCTTGGTCCAGACAGGACGTCGAGCACCATGTCCTCATCTCAGACACCAGTAGCAAGCTCGACTGCCAGTGACATGCCAAACCCCACCAATGTGGACGATAACTCGCCAACGTCTCAGGCTACCCTGTATTGTAAGTTTGTTCTTATTGATGATTTGTGTCGTTGAGTTAACGATCCCTATCCAACAATATCCAGTATACACCTTTCTCGGTGAGCGAAATGATGATACGCCATCAATCTTTCATCATCTAGTTAACTTATGGTGTTACAGTGACTCTCGTTGTCCTGTTCGCACTCACCGGAGGGATAGTCGCTAGGTCATGTGTTATGCGCCGTAGGTTCCGTCGTAGGGCAGAAGAGGCCGTGAGAAACGGGACGATCGTCTCGCCAAACCCTCAACGGCAGAAGCTGGGAGAAAAGCCTATTTTGCACGATATTTATTTGGAGAGGCTGGAAGAGGAAAAGGGGAGTCTGGCTGACGATGTCTCAAATTCGTGGGATGAAACAACAGTACGCACTACGATTGATTCAAGCCTCCAACACTCAATTGACATGCGATAGCCCGTGGCAGTGATGCTTACAAGACCCATAACGAAAGAATCGGCTACGGTAGCGAGAGCTTTACCTTCGTCTTCATCGACCTCGGTCAATGTGATCGACTGGTTCCGACCCACGCTCATTCATCAGGAGATCAGTCATAGCGCGTCGACAGAGAGTAAGCCGCCTCCGTCGCAGCCAACGAGTGAGACACCATCTTCTGCGCAACTGGCTTTCCTTGTTGCAATGCCCGACCTTCATAGGCATCACGAGGGGATTCCAAGTCATGACGATGCCGCTTCATCCAGCACAACTTCAAACTTAAAAAAGATGCCGCAACTACCATGCATAGATTTGGGTATAATGGAAGCTAGCGTGAAGAAAGTTTTCGTCGACCCTTGACCACTTAGTATCTGTAAACGTTTCGGGGTAGTCTTGTATATTTACCTCGGTAAGTTGCAGACCTTGATCTCGATTCGAGAATCTGACTGACACTGTAAACATCAGCTTTTCATATATACCTGATTTTTTGATAAAATTCATATCTGCTCGCAGAGAGTTCTGGTATTTGGATCTTCGTAGCCCCTCCATTATTTCCTGCGTTGAACGTTAAAAACCTTCCCAGTCGGGAAAGTAAATGGGCCTTAGATCCTAACACGAGTAAATATCATGACGTCACTGTGTTCCCAGCGCCACACGGACTACGTCAGAGCTCGACCTCCCTCGACGGCGGGCTAGTAGGAGGTGGTGGGTCTGGCTCTCCAGCGTGACATCACCGTCACGAGCAGGTATATAACGTCGAGAGAAGAAAATAGGGGCAAATTCACCTTCCCTCTAAACAACGACTGCTCACAATTTTACCTCCAACGACGAACTAATCATGTCCGGAATTCCACCTCATCTCGACGTTGAACCTGGTACACCCGTAGGCGAGTGGGCCGTAAAGACTACTTCCGCTCTGCAATCTGAAACAGCCGAGACAGCGAACGCGTCCTCGATGAATCCAACCACTGCGCAGCTTCTTGAAGAGAAGAGTACACACCCTGGGACCACCGCCGAAACGTCGACGACTTCAAATGATTCTACTCCAGGGAGCGAGTTTCCCGGAGCGTTCCCCAACAAACAGTCTAAACCTGTTGGTTCAGAAATCACCGACACTGTCACACAGACAGCTAATAAGGTTGCTCAGGCTGTAACTCAGACCGCTCAGGTGTACGTGCCCGCGGCAGCAGAGAAGATTGGCCAGTACATGCCGAAATCTGTAGCCGACAAAATGTCGGAGTACATTCGTGCGTCTCAAAGCCGTAAATCCAAAACTTTGAATCTGACATCCATTTCCGTCAAGCCGGTATGAGCAACCCCCAAGGCACTGTGCGCGCATCCGAACACGACATCCTCCATATCAAATCCATGCCATCTACGGAGCTCACTGGAGCTCATGCAGGAGAGCATGTTGGCGGCGTCGGCTCGCTCCCAGGTTCCCTAGGCGAGCGCAGTGTCACGAAGCTCCCTGATGAGCGTATGGAAACTGCCACCCCAGCCACGGTTGCTGGTGCAGCTGTCGCCGCAACTGAGACCGCCAAGGGCACGGCAGAGGAGGCCCAAAGTACCGCACACGATACCATGGATCGTATAATGCACGGTGGTCACTCGACCGCTGTTACTGCTTCCACCGTTCCATCTCGCGAACTTGAAGGCGCCAAGCCAGGTGATCATTCGTCGGGCGTCGGTGCTCTCCCGGGTTCTCTCAACGAGCCTGGTGTCGCAATTCTCCCAGATGAGCGTAGACATAGTGGCCATGGCGCTCATCCAGGTCACAAGGGCAAACATGGGGCAGCTGTTCATCCTAACGAGCATTTAGCTGGTGAAATTGGCCCTAGTCTCGCTGCCCAGGGCACGCCATCGAAGACTGGCGAGACAACGCATCTCGCGGAACCTGCCCGCCAAGAGGGTATCGCTAGTCATCAGCCACGACAGTCTGAGACAAAGGAAGAGAAGAAGGAAGAAGAAAAGGCTGGTGCTGCAGCTGTCGGTGCAGCAGTCGGCGAGAAGGCTGTAAAGGACGAACATGCTAAAGATCAGGAGAAGGAGACTGGTGCAGGACCGCTAAATAAGGTGAGTTATAGTTTAATGGAACGAAGCGCGCTGCTGTGAACCCCGTTTACAACCTGTGCTACGCTCAATGAAGCACCAGCATGAGGAGATGCAGGCAGACTTGCGCCATGTCAACCTTACTCCACGCATCCACGCGCTGGGGTTGAAGGGAGAACATTGGGCGGGTAAAGATCCCGGCAGTGAGAGATACCGTCGCGGAGAGGACATTGACCTCGCGGAGGTTCATATTCTTTGATTGAATCGGTATCCACCCTGTTAAATGTGTTGACTTATGCTATGTTTGTCCTATAGGGCGATATGTACCAGACAGACTACCATCCCGCAGCACTTCATCCTCTCGATGCAGATTATTCAAAAGAGCCTAAAGTGGAGCGTGATAGGAGGCGTGACCCTGCAGGCGAGAAGGAACAGGAGAAGCCGCTTACGGGTGCTAGTCACGCCGATAGCAAGATGGCTTCTCACGCTGGAGGTTAGTGGTCATTATAGGTGCAATGTAGGTATTGCTGCTGACAGTCATTGTAGGAACTAGCACGGCTACAGAAGAGACTGAGAAAGCCAAGAAGGTCGGGTTTATGACTAAGATGAAGGGAGAGGCGAAGATTCTACTCGGGAAGGTAGAAGGCAAGAAAGGCCACGAAAAAGTTCTGGAAGGGCAGAGAATCAAGGCAGGGGAAACCACAACCGCTCAGTAAATTACGCCATCTGAATGGATTCGAGGTTTCTTTCGTCTTTGAGCGGGAATTATTCATTCTTCGTAGTGTAATCGCGTTGTATCAACCTCTTATCAGTCAAAGTGTATATTAGCGTGTATTATAGAACAAACAACTACGATTAATCTTTATCTCACGATTCTCGCTATAATACACGAGATAGTTGTCGAGGCTATTGCTGACTGCTGGTCCGAATGGGCTGCCCTTTTTAGAGAATTAGATAGAGTTCGAACAACACCAAGTGTCACATACACGTGATAGTGTCACAGCTTTCGGGAGATACCTAATGAGGCAAAATCGCTGCGCATCCATCAATTGCAAGTCACGACCACGACACACCTCCTTAATGGAAAGTGGAAGCAGACAACATTCGAGCTCTATAAATGCCCTCGACAGCCTCTCAATACATCGTATCACGTCCGGACAAGTTGTTGTTGACTTGCAGACTGCAGTGAAAGAACTGGTGGAGAATAGTCTCGATGCTGGAGCTACGAGCATTGGTATGTCGTGTTATGTTCCTTAACAAGGGCAGCTGTGAAGTATGCTAATTTCTGTAGAGGTGCGATTCAAGAATTATGGCATTGAGTCTATTGAGGTGGTGGATAACGGGAGTGGGATAGCTGCTGCGGATTATGATTCCGTGGGTAAGTATCACGACGTGCGCTGTCCGTCAGAAACTACTGCGGTATGTTGACCTCCAATTACAGGCCTTAAACATCATACATCAAAACTAGATTCATTCGAAGCTCTTGAGTCTGTCTCGTCGTTTGGATTCCGTGGCGAGGCGTTGTCATCACTATGTGCTTTGTGCTCGTCGGTTACTATTACTACCGCGACCGATGAAGACGCCCCTATGGGTACCGTGTTAGAGCTGGATAGGTTGGGCAAAGTAAAGAGTCGGAGCGGAAAGGTGGCCAGGCAGGTATTTTACTCTGCATGTCTTTCCGGGGTGTACATCCCTGATCCGTTTATGACAGAGAGGTACAACAGTGACGATCTCAGAGCTATTCAAACCCTTGCCTGTCCGGCGGAAGGAGCTTGAACGTAACGCGAAGAGAGAATACGGGAAAGCGTTGAACTTGGTCAACGCGTACGCCCTGCTACCTTGCGTACAGGAAAACGGCGGCGTGAGGCTCACGTGTACTCATCAGCCGAAGAGCGGGTAAGTATTCATTCCAATGTGTTATTTGCGATAAGTTCAATCTAAAAATTTTGCAGAAAGAAATCTGTGCAACTACGTACGGATGGTTCACCCTCTATTCGATCATCAGTATCGTCGCTATGGGGTCCCAAAACGCTTGACAACTTGGTGGAGCTAGATCTATCGTTCAAAGTTGAGACAGAGAAGTCGGTTCTACGCAGACAGGGGCTTCTACCTTCTGACAAGTGAGCGTCCGCCCGTTTTCTCATAATGAAGCTATCGTTGACGTATGACAGGCAGACGAATATCGTCACCGTTCGAGGCTTGATCTCCAAGTTTTCCTTGAACTGCGGAAGAAACGGCGCAGATAGGCAGTTTTATTATATCAACGGGAGACCCTGTAGTCCGTCAAAGGTGAGCCTTTTGATTACGTCCTAACTAACAAGGTATGCTTAAATCATCTTAGGTTCAGAAGGCGTTCAACGAGGTCTACAAGACGTTCAACGCTACACAATCACCTATGGTTATTGTCGACTTTATCCTTCCGAAAGGTACGTATAATCTGATCTATGGCATCGTAATTATTATTGAAGAACTATACATAGGCTCTATTGATGTGAATGTCAGTCCAGACAAGCGGACGATTCTGATTCACAGTGAGGATAACCTAGTACAGGCATTGAAGGTGTGTCACCCAGTTTGTAAACCCAGATGGGACAAGCGCTGAAAGAGATAGAACAGATAGCCCTAGAAGAGAAGTTTGCGCCTGAACGTTCGACATACAACGTCACCAGCGGCCCATCTCAAGCTGTGCAGAATACAACTCTTGGAGTGGGAAAGCTCACCACTACTTCTGCTCCCAAGCGGGCGCCTCTATTCGCGCCTGATAGCAGTGAGGACGAGGACTTGCTAGTCGTAAAAGAGACTGAAGAGCCTGGTCTTGGGGCCTCAGCGTCACTTGTGTCGGAGGATAAAAACAAGGATTCATCCACACACTGTGCTGTACCACAAGAAATCGGCCGCGGTGGGTCTGAAATCCGTGAGCCCAGTCAAACGAGATCGAGATCGAGAGATGCAGTTGAAGATGCAACTGCGTCCGCTGCTAATGAAAAACATCCCGAGGCCGATGATGTGCACTCTATGTCTCCTATTATAGCGCAGATGGCGTCTTCTTCGTCAGCTGTATCCTCTCGATCCTCCGTCCCCTCTCCGCGGCAGGTACCAGAGGTCGCTATCCAGCGGATTGAACCACCTCGCGCTGGTTCATCGTATCGTGGCGGAAAGCAACTCGTGTTCAATGCTTCAGGATCGTTCTGGCATCTCAGTCCTACTCGTCAGTCTGCGAATTCCTCGTCGAGCGATACTCGGCCACGAAAGCGACAAAGGACGGAGTCGGAGCATGTTGATACCTGTAACGCGAAGAAACCGACGCAAAAGGGCTTCAAGATGCGGATGGCAGGGTTTGCTATGGCAGGAAGTCAGAATGCTCCTACTATGGTGGTTGACGGTGACGGCGACGGCGACGAATCAAGCTCAGAAGGCGAGGAAATAGCCGATAAAGCAGAGCAGCATGACCGTGCTACCGATGAGCCCGCTCTACCGGTTGGTTCGATTGGATCGTCGAAGACACTCGATACCACGTCTTCTGCACAAGACGAGGTTTCCGTGGACTCAGATATCGTTATGGAGACTGAATTCGATGTCGAATCTGGAGTCTCGCCGCGTACAACGAGTTATCGAGGTATGAATCCTGAGGCTGCGGCATCTGTCGGTGCGGAAGCCGAGGCGCAAGAGTTATCGTCCCAAGAGGCCGACGGCAGCGCAGCTCCTGAGTACGTCAGGAACACAGCGTTGGAAACGTCGGTAATGCACTATGACGAGGAGGCCCTGATGAAACGCTGGCACAATCGTTGTATTCCTATTTCGTCATCAGGCGTCGATGACAGCTTAGCCAACAATATTAACACCATGAATACTGAAGGCGATGATAAAGCAGCGTCCGAAGCTTTGTCTAGGGTAATCAACAAAATTGATTTTGCAAAAATGGATGTAATAGGCCAATTCAACCTCGGGTTCATCGTTGCCCGTCGACGTCAGACAGGTGTGACATTAGTTTCAAACGGCTCACAGGAAAATACACGGGACGATCTATTCATCATCGATCAGCATGCGGCGGATGAAAAGTACAATTTTGAGCAACTCCAACAAACTACGCGGATCGAGTCGCAAGCGTTGTTTCGGTAAGTTTGTGCAATCTCTCTTGACATAGCGGGTTATTAATTTCGATTTCAGGCCCAAGCCTCTCGAGCTGACGGCAGCCGACGAGCTAGTCGCAATCGAGAATATCGACGTCCTTCGTCGTAACGGATTTGAAATTGAAATCGATGACTCTCGACCACAGGGAGGTCATCGTCTCAACCTCGTTGCGCAGCCCGTAAGTAAGGCGACGGTGTTCGATATGAGAGGTTAGCACATGCAGATTCCTCATCGACTTCTCTGTTGACTTTCCCTGGTGCTAGATTTAGAAGAATTGCTTCATCTATTACGGGATAGCCCCCGAGGTCAAATGGTGCGCTGCTCTAAGGCACGGTCGATGTTTGCTATGCGTGCGTGTAGAAAAAGCATAATGGTGGGAATGCCTTTACAGCACAGGCAGATGACGTCTGTAAGTATTTTGTGGTTCCCATGGGTCCCGCTCGTTGACAGGTGGGTTTTCTCAGGTCGTCCGACACATGGGAACGATGGACCAGCCGTGGAATTGCCCTCATGGACGACCGACGATGCGTCATTTAGCAGATATCTCAACTGGGGGAAGAAAGGACTTACAAGACAAGATCATAAAGTGGGACACCTCTTGGTAAATCGACGGGCGTTATTTATTTTGTCTGGCCATGAGGGTGCTGTATCTACCACCTAGATATGACGGGCTGCTCCCACGTATATGCTTGGATGTTTCGGTGAGATTATTGACATATATCTTTTTGACTCATGAATGTATGAGATAGACGGAAACTCAATCCATTTGTCACTAGCTCTACGACGTTCATCATGGACCACTGCTTTATTTGGATTCTCGGGAAGGCGATGACAGATATGCTCTAACTATCTGTGATAGGCCGGGGGTCTTCCGTGCCTTCCGGTGATGCTAGATGCATGAATGTGTGGGTCAAAATGTCTTTTCTAAGCAACCTCTTGCTCGGCATATGGCTGGCTGAAACCGTAACGCTAACAGTTGCGCAGCTACCTTGGCAGCTCACTGGCGCCAGACTTTGCGACTCTTCCACATCGACGGAACTCTGTAATGGCTCACGGATACTGACGCAGAAAAGTATGACTAAATGGGGTAAGCACTGCCGCAATAGCGATGCTCTATGCCCGTTTTTAGTGGATGGGCCAAACATAGGCACCGTGACCACACGCTGACGGGTGGTCTATATCACCACCCCCATTTCATACAGCGGAGGAGTTAGCTTATTTCCTAACCCTAAGGCCTATCGAACGTTCCTGGCACCGGTGATGCCAGGTGATTTGGAGGCTCGCCAAGCATACTCTGCTGCATGGGGAGATTATCCAAAGCCCAATGTCCCAACGTCCTAATTTCGGTATGTCATCCCAGAGCTATTCTTGCAAGCTTCAATATAACTCATTGCATATTTTGATGGTAGCTGTGCTGTCTAGAAGTCCACTTTAATCGATTGGATATGATCACTTGAAATCACGTAAAATAGGAACGTTTCAGCCCTATTAACGGTCAAAATCGTTCGCTGCATCATGTGTGAGCTCTCTATTTGCTACATTCCATATCTAAATGTAAGATAAAAGCCCCCACTATCAGGAACAGGAAGTAACTATTTCAGGTACAGCCGGACTAGGATTTTCGCTGGGCAGCTGATTCTCAAGCAGGTGTGCTTGTTATCACTAAGATGATTCAGTCTATTCGTGAACAGCGACTTTTTGCAGTTACTATCGATACTCCCAGACAATTGGGATACTCCCTAGTGATTATGCACTTACTAGCGGCAACTTTATCATACCCAAGAAATTAAAGACGTCTTTGGAAAATCAAGGAGCTATCACATTTGCCGATGTGTCTACTACGAAATTGTCATCCTGAGCAGCAGTACTAGTAGGCAGGTACCAACGGGGCCACCGTTGACGTTGCTCGAGTCAAGGCTGAGCAATTTGCTTTCATGTACTATTTTCAGGTATCGGCCGTCTTTATCACCGTAAAATGACGATAAGCTCCAGTACAGCCAGAGTATTGAAATTCCAACGGTAGAAATGTGTCATGAGTGATATTCCGAGTTTCTCGTATGGTCTAGCAGTACACTCAATGGACGTACAGAACGATCGGCGCAAAGGCAGCGAGGCTTCTTCATCTTCTTCTACGGAACTCACTCCCACGTAGCGGATAGCGTGGGTGGTGCGAACACATAAAAGGGGTGTAGCGCGCTTCACAAATCTTGAACTTGACACCATGTTGTGCTCCCCAATAGCCGGAGGTCTTCATCCATGCTACTTGACTGGAAGCAGCCCTCCTAACCTTGCTTCCGACGAATCCGTAGTGGCCAGCAATAAATCTACGAGTTTATTTCATCAGAATCAGACGATGCGGGATTCTGTTGTTCTCAGAGGGTCCCCAATGTGTGGCACGAACCTAGTCTGTCAAAGCACGCATGGCCTTCGCTTGAAGTTTTAGGGCGTGACACAATCCCGCTATTGAACGTGCAGCGGTACAGCACCGGACCGCATGCCTATATAGTGGCCACAACCTCCGGTCCCGACAATGTCCTCTGTAGTGTCAAGTTAATAGGAGACTGTGTGGCATGACCCTCAGCTGGGGCGGTCATCTGGCCAGACTCCATCTCCCGTATCCGGGCGGTGCCAATATTCTGAGGAGGAAATAGACGGCCTACCATTCCCGGTTTGTCGTTGATCTATAGAATAAAGAACATGATATGTCTCGTAGTTCTCATAGGACGGTGCAGTGTCCGAGTCGTTCCGCGGAGTCGACGAGCCTCGATAAGGATCCCTGCCAAGCTCGGCACCAACGATACACAATCTTTCAGCGTAAGATGATTTTAACCATGCTGCATACCTTGGTAGATATATCCCTGCAAATTTTTCGTGCAAATGTAGCCAGCTACTTGACTTACAAACCGTGGCGACATGGCTCTGGTCCTTTTTTAAACTTCAACTGCTGCATTTGCCATTTATGGAAGTGCCGTATTACATAATGCTGGATGCTTCTCGCAGTGAGTCCATTTTAAGGTGGGTTGTCTACCTGGGGTATCAAGTTCGCCCCGGCGTGTTTATTAAGTGAGTCAAGTGTTTCTTCTGGATGCAATAATTCTGAACAGCCTATCGACATTTTGGGATCGATGACCCTCAATGCTTCTTGTGCCGTCAGCCTGATGGGGTTCAGTTCAAGAACCTACTGCGCCGTTATCAGCCTGTGAGTGACGCACGGGGCAAGTCATCGATCTGCCCATTGAGCCGCTGTCGGTGGTTTGAAGAAGTCAGGGTATGAGTGGTAGAAGATCGCGTAACTAGGTACTTTTCTTTCACGTACGTACGTGCCTATTACTTATAAGTTCCGCTGCTTGAACCTTGGAGTTGGAGTCTGCACAGCGCCAGCTCACTCAGGTGGGTGATTCTAGAAATTGTTGTAATTGACGTGCCTATAACGCCTGTGAGGTAAAACAGTTGTAAGGAACATAATTAATTCCTTATTTCACGATTGACGACTCTGACCCTGATAGCTAATTTGCTAGGTGACTTGCCGATCAACGACCGACTCGGACTAAATCGTGCCCCTCGAGTGACTACACCGAATGAGGTCTACGAGAGTACTTGACTGTCTTCGGGATGGATGAGCATGTTCTGATGGTTTGTCGACCATACCGAGACGGAACCTTCCATCGTGGAGCACCCCGAAGAGCTTGCGACGTAGTTCCGCATGTCTTACCCCGCGCGTCAAGCTTGGACCTAACGGAAGTTGTAAATCTCACGGGCTCTGAGCCCAAGGATCGATGACGGAACCGATATTATGGGACCAAATAATGGATGAACAAGGGGTCGACATAGAGATAATTGGGAGTTTTGAACTACATATGGATATTGCCCACGAATATACCAAGTCCGAGTCGTGTTTGTCTCGCACTCTGGCACAGCTGGTCGTGAATACAACTGGTCGAGGCGAGTACTGATAAATAAGCCAATAACTTTTCCAATCCGTCATAGCACCACACGAAAGCTATTAAGAGCTTTCCGATCCTCAGGCGTCAGGGGGCTATAAGGACTTCCAGAAGTGCCCGTGGGCCGAGTAGAGTGCGAGTGGTGAGATAGGTGGTGGGGTGGTGCTACCGTCGCTAATCGAGGAAGAGAATATCGAGAGTCTGTGTTACTCTGGTCTCCTTGCGGAACGCGGTATAGGCCCACAGAGGGGCTTGGAGGGCGGTGGGAAGCGGTTGACAGTGAAGATGAAGAAGCAGGGGATGTACCTGGGCCTTGTGCGTATAGCTCAGGCCGCGGTGATGGCCATGAAGGAGACTTCCAACCTGGAGTGTCTGGGACGTTATCTGGATCAGGGTCGTGTTCTTCCCCAAGATTGAACACTCGCGCTTGTCTCGTTGGGTTAGATTTTGAGAAGAAAATGCCGTCGGGAATGCGAATAGTACGCAAGTATTCGTAGTTGTCGACGACTGGAAGTCGTGTGTAGTCGTCTCCCTGAATCAGTAAAACAAAGTCAACAATAAGAGCGTCATCACGAAATACACACATACAGAAAAATAGGCAACTATGTGCCACTTCTTCGGAACCTCGTAGCTGCTCGTCTGTACTTGCACTGAATAGGTCTGTTTTGTCAGGCCGTTGGGCTTTGATGGTCTGTCTTGGCGTCTGACAGGTGCAGGTTGGTATGAAAATGGATCGAGTGTTTTACGTGCCCTATACGGAGTTATGTTATGTTCATGAGGAGGAAAACACATGCATACCGTCGTGCGGCTTTCGCATCGCGTTCTTCTGGCGTGATCTCTATTTTCTCCTCGTAAAACAGATAATCGCCACGCATGCGACTTTGTGACCTATAAAAACGAATGAGACTATACACCTTCGGTCAAATACCATTGTCTGACCATCTTCTTCCATCTGTCCAGCGTTCCAATCCTCCTGTTAGACAGTTTCACTTGAGACAAATGTGCAACATCCAACTCAGAAATCGGATGCACCTTGCTTGTGTTCAGCTTCTTGCCAGACAAACACGTTTCCCGAAACCAGTTGTTCACGTTCTAGAGTGGTGAGCCGTCGGGTGATCAGGGGGAGGATGTTGAGTCGCACAGCTTCGAAGACGATGTGGGCATCCCTTGCGTCTCGAAGATCTATCGTACGACATGTTAGACGCAATGCGGAGAGACTACATGGACTGATAACACTCACGAAGGGCAGGATGAGTGGTGGGCCCGTGGTTGCTGGCAGTGGAGGAAGACATGTTCAGCAGTGTTCAAATGCTGGGGTGCAGCACGAGTGGGTAGTAGTGGACTAGACTGGTGACCTGTCGTTTATATAGAATCCAAAACGGAAATAGCTAGATACCGAAACGAGGATGTTACGAGATCTGACTTGTGAAAGTAATTTTGACGGAGAAGCAAGATGAAGAAGCGCATACCTTCGATCGGAATCTTTGAGACTTTGGCACGCATTGTTTGGTCCGTCTGTTGAGTGTGTTCGCCCCGGGCGGAAGCACTGTTAGAAGAAAAAAGGAATCAAACTGAATTCCAATTTGCGTAACATTGGAAGCTTACCTCAGGGTCAGACAACACCGGAAAGCAAATGTCTATGAAATATTTCCGATATTCGAAACAATCGCCTATCGTCGTAGTAGCTAAGTCGCACAAAGCACAGCTTCGCTGTGCCTTGCTCCTTCTGCATATACAAATCCCGTGGGGGTGCGGGATGAGTTTTCTCATTTAGCGCTTTAATTCTCAGAGCAAGGGACAACCTCGGCGGACGGAATATCTTCATAGAGAGTGTGTTAGTCATAGATATCGTGCAGAAACCAGCGTTGATAGGGAGGACTCACTCTCAGATGCAAATCAACTGGTGACCTATCATAGCCTGATAGCTTCATCGTTATTCTCCGCACTACTCAAACGATCGGTCTAGCCAACCCAAAACGCTTCTATACTACACAAAGATACCGTTACCTGGCATAGAATGCCAAAAACGTGACACATTGAGAGGTCTGAACCACAAGGACAGTCACGATTATCAACATAGCCACTATGAACGACCAGATGATACACGTATTGAATCACACAAGCCGAACATTTGTGTGAAGTATAGGGCGCGGCATGGTAGACGACTTGTCGATGGAACTAGTATTGATGTCACTATAGTCAAAATGTCGGGCTCTCCGGCTTTTCTCATGAGTTTTAGCAGGACTCACTAAAGAACGCACACACCGCCGAGCGCCGATGGGCCTGAAGCCCGAGGAACGTCCTGAGAATACGCACAATTTGGATGGCCCTGTGGATAGTGACGGTTCGCAGGAAAAACGGGCCGCAAAACGAGGCAGTACGTGAACTAACGCGTTCGAATTTTGCCAGAAGCGATCTTGAAATAGTTTGAGAAGTGCGACGTAAGTCCGTAGCGATGAGCAACCTAACAGGCGGTCGTCGGAAAGTCCACGCGTCAAGGATACTATGCCGTCATAAATGCACGACTGCACCAAATTACCGCGGAGCGTCTACTTACCTAGATGTAATGCTTGTGAAGCGTAGGTATTGGTCTGATTGGTCGATTCTCATGAGCATGCGGACGAATACTACCGAACATGTTGCTGTGATCTATCATTCAAAGTCAGAACCCCGCTGCAGAGCTCACCATTTTGGGTGTAGGTGTAATAGCTGGGTGTAAAATAGTCGAAAACGACTACCTCACAAGACGGGTCTTGCTTGGCATTTCCTCCAGATGCCCAAATAGACCACTTTGACAAAGCATTCAGGCTCGAGAGGAGGAGCTTTGTATCTCGTAGAGCTTTTTGTGCAGACTGATGAAGCGGCTGATGAAAGAAAGTTAAGGCCCCAATGTACAATACAGTGAGGATACTCACGGCATCATAAGCAACATAGATATCGCTCAACTATGCATCTCTTCTACGGTGTCGGCATACGTCCATGGTCGAATACGTAACAAGCCCCCCAACTTGAAGTATATCCCAATGAGTAAGTTGTAACTCCGTGGGCGATAGCGCAACGTTATAGGATAAACTGAATGATCACCATTGACTGGCATCCCGTTAGCAAACCCTTCCGTATACATATTTCTGACATCTGTACTCACTCAAGGATCAGCAGAATACTTGAACGGCCCGCTTCGAGTCACCCGACATGTTCCAAAGGTAGATCTGGACGCTGTTACGACACAGGTAACAGGATTGAGTTAGACATGCTTTCAGATAAGTGGCGTAGGAAGCGGATGTATTCCTGTGGTAGAATCGTTGACTGCACTTTGACTGGCGAGCAATGCGTTCTATTTCAATCGTTGAGACAGACTGAGACTCCGAGCAGCCCGCCAGCATGTTTCGGATGTTCATTCGTGTCATGAGAAACACTGGGCATCTAGCTCCGCAGCAAAAAGCTACAAAGCAGGTGGCAGCAGCTAGTGCGGGAGATGCAACCAAATTGGCTCTGCATGAGTGACGATTAGGTCGTTTTACTTCCCAGGTATTGAGGCTGGATGACCGTTATATGATGCGTGATCACCATACCAAACCTTTTTCTCCCACAACAGGGTCCGTGTGATGCAAGCGTACCTTGAAGTGGGCTGGGTGTTGCCTAGATGCGATGGGGGATTTGAATGGTATTTGAGCTTCTTTCCGGCAGAGGGAGCAGGCAGATTCCAGCTGACCTGATGTGCGGGTTGGTGCTGCAGCGCGACCGGATAATGAGAACGATAGACGTCATAGATATGTGAGGAAACGCTACGCGGGTCGGGCGACATCTCCGCCGTGATACTGAGGGGTAAACACGACAAAGGCGCGAGCATGTCGCAGCAAAAAAATCCTAAACGCAGCTACAATGAGGCGCATGGGATGAAATATCGTTGAGAAAAAAGAATCGTGGAGCGAATACGCACTGGAGGTGCCATTCTAGAGTGTCGACGTATTTTCTAAGAGAACCAGGTAGGGGGAACGTTTTTTTGACGAATGAAAGGCATGCCGCATTACGCTCAGGTTAGACAGTGAAACGTTCGGCATGAACTTTGAGGAGTAATCCTTGGCGTTGCGGTGGAATCTGTGGGAAAAGCAGATCAGTGGGCATTCCGAAAAAGGCAGGGAAATAGGCACGAAGTAGCAGAAAGTATGATATCCCCGATTACGACATTCAATGTATACGTGGCAGACTAAGTCCCCATCCTCTTGCGAATGTCAGGGCACCGATGATTGACCGATACCGACGAATAACCAGAGTTTTCAGGGGATGAGGTGTAGTCTCCACCAGCATACGTCAGTCGTTGAGTGGAGTGCCCTAACATTTAGTCGGCATAACAACGATGGTCGACAGCAGGCGATGAGAATAAGTGCGCCAGGTGTTGCTCAACGTGGTCAGGGCCGTTCAGGCGGAGATGAATAGCGGGCCGCCAAGGCCCGTAAAATAGTGTGAGCATGTGTATTCGCAAGGGATTGAATGCCAGGATATACATGCGCCATCCTGGAAGATAAAGCTTATCAGCCAGGGTAATACCTGAGGTAGTTCTACATTCACACCTTTGGTATTCAACTTCGAGATTTCATGATAGACTATTTGTCGTTAATGCGGGGAATACACCGAAGAGCGTTCGGAGTGGCTTGCATTAAAACTGTATGCTAACCTCCTGTAGAGGAAGAATTCAGTAAACAAGTGTATTCCCCGAAGATCCCAGAAGCGGGATGAGAGGAAGACCGGTTCGCACCACAAGTGAATAGTAGTAGTTTACTATTATTCTTGTCGGGATCCATGGTTGTAGTGTATTATCAAAACTGTGAGCGTCCTATGAGGAATGATATTCAGTATCTGCTTCAGTCATGTTTTGGATATACACTGACTGTTGACGTGGCGTCAAAGGACTTCAGTCGCGGACATCTGCAAAGCGAGTCGATAAAACGGATATGAAGGCCTTCAGTATGTGCTAACTGTGAGGACAAAATAGAATACGTACAGGGATAGCCCTTGCTTGCATCAGAATATGGTTACCACACTATCAAATAAGTAAGGCCTAGGGTAGTGGACCTAGTTGTGGCCATAAGAAACCTGTGTGTACCGTTAGAGCGCCACTGCGATAACCTCAATCCCGTTTATTTTGAGCACTCGCAACTAAGTTCCTAGGGTTGCCCGAAGAGATATTTCCTCAGAAGGTAACTTAACGGACGCCAGTTCGGCTTTGAGCCCGCCGCCTCGCGTTCCTGATGAACCTTTTGAGCCTGACAATACTGAACAGCAGCTCAGCGGACAATGATTTCGCTTGCTGGTCCTCGCCGATAAAGGGGAGGGAGTCCAAAATGCAAGTATTATGTCGTTCGACGAGCCTCTCTTTCGAGCAAGGGACTAGTGACCGTAGCATGGAAATCTTCCGTGCAGTCGAGAGATTGACGAAACCACGGAGGTAGCGCTGTCATTCTACAACGGCATAATCGGTAATGTTATGACGAATGTCAGCTTCTTCTAGGAGGGTCCGGTAAGTAGCTCCAGCACTTTTCAAGAACGACAAGTCAATTTGAAACACTGGGTTATATGTTTTTTTTCTGGTAGCGTGCAGTTTTGAGACGTAAGGACCTCTGAGATACGAATCATGTGAGGCAACACGCTTACCAAGCATGCAGAGTAGGGCTCTCGTGAGTTGATATCTGTCCTCGTACCCTGAGTGTGCTTCAGACTAAATACGAAATGTTTTGATTCGACCTACCAAATTTTTTTTCGCGGTACTTCCATACCAAGATTTTCTTTGTGGATCACTGTGTTTTACTTCGCAGATGGAGAGGCATAAGCTTTGAGAGGATGAGTGTGAGCTAAATAGTTGTGAGTGGATTTTACTGGATAAGTGCTGTTGTCGGTGGCCACGTCACGCTCTAAGATCACGAGCGCGTGACAAAGCGTGACAAGTCACATGACATATTCCTATCGGCCGTAGCCGAGACACTTACGCTTTCAGATTAGCGCTTAGAACGTGTAACCGTAACTCGATGTATTTTTGAGGCCCAGAGTGTTTGGTTCTTACCCTCCGCCCCAAGTTGACGATAAACAGGTGAGAGTCGACATGCCAAATAATATTGTTCATGGGATTGAATAACATCTCAGGTGTATTTATCATCCATCGGCGGAAAATGGCAAACCCCCTTTAGAAGGTATTAACGTCAAGGGAATACCAGCAAAGAATTCACCCTTGCTGGCCTTCAAACATCTACTCCGAAGGCCTTACTAACAGTTTTTGAGAACTAAAATGCGGAATACTTACGTGGACTGCATCCATCGTTCTCGCGTCCAACCAGAAATCGACTTCTTCAACTCGGAAGCACGCGGTTTGTATATCCACTCCTCTGGTTCATCTATCACTGAGATCCATTGGACGGATAGGAACCTCTGCTGATCATGCATACCACATGCAAATATTAAGAAGTTGGGAAGAGGTGTGTTCGCTCTGGACTCGCGTTCCTGTCGGACCGTTCTGAATTTTTATGCGGGTGCCTTGTGTCGTTCACTCAGTTGTTTTAGTCCGTATAGGCCGCGAACGAATGGGCAAAATACATTCGGTGTATCTGCACACCCTCGAATCAAAATGTCAAATGTATAACATACAACATTATCGATACATCGATATATATACGTCGGTAAGTCATGGATACGGTCTATTGCGTGCATTCGTTATTCTAAACTGCGAGATTTGGCGGTGTTGGTGGATCCTTGAGTGCTCACAGTGCTCTCTGCATCATTTTGTTGCACAGTTCTATCTCTATGGATAAGAAAGTGTATTGAAGTTCCTGGACGCTATTCAACTACTCGCATCGGCGGCACCGTGGTTTGTGAACACTGTCCAGTTCAAATCGGAAGCTAGTGAGTTCTTAATGCTGGTTCGTATTTCCCTCTCGGCCTATTCCGTCTTCAATGATCGTAGTGAGAAATGCTAAGAGAGGCGGTCCCCCAAAACGGCCTCTCTGTCGCGGCTTTAGTATGCCGATTCTCCTACCACTCTAATATTGGAAGCTTCTCCCGCCTGGCAGTTAGACTACCGACTGTATTGACTAGCAGCTGCGCAGGATAATGTTTGGTGTCAACCTTCGCGGTAAGGTATTATACGGGATAGGACTAAACGAGTCGCTTTCTTTCACATCCGGACCTCCGCTCGTGGAAATACGACTGAGTATAATGCGCGTTGCAGTTGTGAACCTCTGATAGGAAGCTACGGTCGGAGTCTCATGACAGACGTCAGTTGATATTTCATTTTCAACGTCAACATTGGGTCACAGTATATGCGAGAGAACCTATCAAAGTTATTTGGACCTCGCCATGACTATGAGATTCTTGCTGACAAATATAGGCTCTCACAGGGCAGGTTTACCTGGAACCATGTGCAGACAGTTCGGATGTTGTGTACCAGAGATGTTGAGATTTCGCTACCGTGTTTACAGGCAAGCACTCCCAGAGAGTAAGACTGAGTCATTGTAAATATTCAGGGGATTTTATTTTGGGAAGAAGGCTGCTGCGAGGGTAGCATACGCTCAAAGCCTGAAGCCTTGTGGGAGGGACTCCACAGAACTCCGATCGACAACTACAGCGCCTTCCTAATCTGGAAGCGTCATCATATTCCACGTGGAGAGAAGCGTATACATCATCTCCATCCATATTAGCCTCCATCGCGATTTTTACTCGGGTTGATCTCGACAACACGCAACTTGGACTCTTTCTCCCATCTGCACCTCCTGCTGGAAGTTTTTCTTCGCTAATAACAACGTTGAGGAGGTCCCCGGCAGGTGTGGACGCTACCACGCTTATGCTTGCCCGATTAGTAAAGTTTCTGACTGCGACTCAGGCTGCAGGACAGCAGACTCCAGACAAACACCCGGTGTTCAAGGAACTTCGACAACCACGCAACTCGGGAATCTTTTCGAGCTGATTTACGCGCGGCGTATAAGGCCAACGTGTACATGAACACCCTCGTTTCAGCTGTCCCAATCATCATCGCCTCCGTGGAGAACACTCAGCGGTGCTTGCACGGGTCTGCATTCTTACCCCACGCGCATTGCCAACTGTGATCCGGGCGAAAAGGGCGGACGCCAACTGCCTGCTGGTATTCCTTTTCCTCTCGAGCTCCGTAAGTCAGAAGCATCGCGCCTTCAGTCTTGTGGTCATTCGAACTCATGCTGCTCCGTGCTTCAGAGGCTCCTTCTGAGTTATTGAAGACCAATACGGAGACGTGTAAACGCGTGAACTCTCAGAAGCTGGCAGAGGATCCCGTGCGACCTTATAGTGCAGGTTCAGCGTCTGGAGCTCAGAAGCAATGCCGCCACCAGTCGCGCCTCAGTCTTCACGCGGTAAAGGCCGTTCGTCGTCTCCTTGTGTTTGCTCAACACTAATATAAATATAACCTCAGGCGACCCTAATACCCTGCCTTCACATGCGCAGCCCAAGAAGTCGTCTCGTTCTCCGTCTCAAACTCCACGTATGACTTCGTCGACACTGCCCACGGGCGCTCGTACTGTCGATGAGACAATTGACACTACTCAGGCGCCCGTACTCTCTAGGCGCCCTCGAGGACAGTCAACTTCGACCGAGCCATCTCCATCTATCCTACAGCTATCCGCTTCTCCGTCCAACTCGCAGAGCCCACTGCAGCAGGCAAGGTCACAGCAATCGCATGTATCATTTCCTGATCCTTCCATCAAATCTGCGCAATCGTCTAGTACAGCCACACCAGCGCAACATGTACAGACTATTGCCAAAGATCCTAGTACGGCGTCCGTCGCAGCAGTAAGAGCAGCAGAAATGGGACGCGTAGCATCCTCTCCTTTCCCATTACCATCCACCACTATCGACCAGAACACCCATTCCTCACAACAGTCCCTTACCAGAACGGAAGTCCGTCCAAGCAGAGGCCGAAGTTTCTCGTTTTCTCGTCTCGGAAGCAATAAGAGTCGCGGCACAAGTCCAGCTAGCCATCGTGATTGGTTCTCGCGTTTTCCTGGAAGCAGCATCATGCGTCGTGGTCGTCCCCGTTCTGGTTCAGATTCGGCTATGCACTCTTCTACGTCGGTCAATGTCGCGGAGATAGTCAGCCATAGGGTGAGCTACACCAGCGAACCTAACTCTGGGCCCATGCACCCTGGACTGGGGAGTAGAAGTGACATTTCCACGTACAACAACACTCAACCAGCCACCGTACGTACCGTCGACACTGGTTATGGTTATGAGGAGGAATCGTACACCGCTCGCGGGCTAAGCGACATATGGCCTTCCTCTGAACAAAGAATGCCATGGACTAGTGCAAGCGTTCTCGACTCTGAACACAAAGGTACCCACAGAAGTCGGAGCAGAGACAAACAGGTACCCGAGGATGAGACTTTCCGTATCGCAAAGGAGGTAAGTAAATAATCGCCTCTTTATCGCCGCAGCTAAGTTAGGATCAATAACAGAGAGTCCTTCGTGCCACATCCTACATCGGTGAAGGCGCGCACGAGCTTTTGGCCATAGGTGTCGATGTCCTTGAGTTTGCACCCGTCCCGGGACTGGTCACTGCCGCCAGAGTCCTTTTGCACATCTGGGACGCGGCACAGGGGGTCGACGTAAGTCTACTTCGTGTCACAGTAGACTGTATATGTCTAATATCTTGTCGTCTAGTTGAACCAAAAAGTCTGCTTGCGCTTGACTGATCGTTGTGCCACCATCCTTATTTCGATCCGCGAGGAGATTGAACAGGCAGACGAAGTTAGCAGCCCCAAAGCCAGTCCTACGCTTATAGGGTCTCCCAGAACTCTCCATTTGCCTACGCCACCATCTGGTCCTTCGCCTCTTCCAGGTGGGAGTGGCTCGGGGAAGGGTATTCATAGCTCCCCGAAGCTTGGATCTGCTCTCTCTCCTAGAGATTCTCCGCGACCTGGGAAGGTGGACCTCTCTCCGAAACCAAATCTAGACACTCTATGGGGAAAGGAGCTTCAGATGCCTATGGAGCGTCTGATTGGGTAAGTGTACCTTGCAACCGGTGTGTTTAATGCTTTGACTCTAAACAATGAAACACAGGGCTTTCAACAAAGTGCTTACGCTGCTTCAGAAGCAGAACAGCCGTCCGTTCCTCAAGCGGTATCTGAAACGCGAAGAGATTCAAATTGAACTTTCAGCTTGTAATGATGCTCTTAACGATGCTCTGGCTGTTTTTGGGGTGCGTGTCCCTCAATGCTATACCTCATTTTGTAGACATATTAGCTCACATTTACTTGAACAAAGGTTGCCATTCAAGCTCGTATTCTGAAACATCTTCTCCAAGCAGAGCACCAACGACAAGCAGAAGCTGCGGCCCTATTCGATCATATCCTACATTCCGCGACTCCCCCAAGCCTTCAAACCAGCCAGTCTCTCCCGCAGACGACACCGGGTTTTCATCCGGGACTTATCTCTCCGCAGAATGGTCCTCCTCCACTCAGTGGAGTTCTAGGGCTCGAGAACGTATCCGGACTTGGGCAGCCTTCACGGCTCGACTCTATTGGAATACCCAACCTCCCAGACCTCGAGTCGTCCAGTTACGTACCCCCACCTGAGATCACCTTTCCTGTTCCTACCCATTACCCCGTCCTTGCTCCCATTTCTGGAGAGCCATCGAAGATGACAAGCGAGGAGGTCATGAACTCAATCTCACATTTGTCTGCGATGCAAAACTCGCAGGATCTAGCTCATGACACTGCGTCTTTGAGGCAACTTTTACGCAGAGCCGTAGCGACCAATGATGACTTTGAGATGTTCAGAGTTCTGCAGGTGAAGAAGGAGGAGATGCCAGAGGCGATAAAGGCGCTGCAGCGGGCTTTGGAAGGCGAGATCAAGAAGGAGCGGGAGGGGAAGGATCATGCTGAGATAGTGGATCTTCTGGCAGAGTTGGAACAGAGCACATCTATCCTTGGCGAAGCAGTGTTGACCAGCCCGGTTCAAGATGCCAGCGTGGGTAGTGTTCAAGGGATCGTTGATGGTATCATAGGCGATCCAGCTTTACGCAAGAAAGTTGAGCAAGGCGGTCTTCCGGAAGCTTCCACTCATGCTACGAAGGACGACGTTCTGTCTAGGCGTGCGACTACTAGTACGCGAGCCTCCAAATCCAGCTCTTCAGGAGAATCTCGTGACACGTTGGATCGAGAGTTCATCGAGTCAAGTATTGAATCGTTGTTGCGTCTTTCGACGACCGGAGGGACGCCACCGAAGTCTCTGTCACTCCCATCCTGGACGATTACGCAGTACGAGGTCATACGCGATACGAAGATTGGCCAAGGGAACTTCAGCGAGGTTTGGCGGGGTTCGTACAGGAAACGAACTGTGGCCATCAAGGTTCTTGCTTCGTGGACCCCGAAAGAGCTGTTCCTCAAAGAAGTCTTGGTCTGGGATGAGCTCAGACATCCGAACGTTCTTGAGCTGATTGGCGCTAGTGTCCGCGACCCGAGTGGACAGTCGAAGCCCACTCATGGCAAGGGACACTATGAAAGTGGGGGACTGGAGAGCAGTACTCACAGCACTGGAGCACTCAGTCAGACCAGTGGCTGGGATGTTCCTGAGGAAGCGCGTAGCCCGTGGTTCTTCGTCAGTCGGTACTATGAGCGGGGGAGCTTGGTAAAATGGGTGAAAGGCCTCAATCAGAAGGTGTGGGACACTGTTCTAGACGATGTCGGGCAAGGTGTTTTGAGGATGGTGCATGAGATCGTGCGCGGTATGGTGTACTTGCACGAGAAGGGGGTTCTCCACGGTGATTTGAAGGTACGCCTCATATCCTTGCATGCATGATAACGTGATTTAATGCATGAGTCAACTCAGTGCGCCAATATCCTCATTGACGACTACGGGCACTGTATCATCTCAGACTTTGGACAAAGTGAGATGAAATCTGAAGCCTATCGAATCAGTGGCCATCCTTTTCCCCGTAAGCTTACTTATAGCTGTGCTCGGTTTACGTATGGCTCATGTTAGTCTTTCTTAGATGGGACATTGCGCTGGCAGGCTCCAGAGCTGATGTCAGGCGCAAGCAACCTCACACAGGATGGCGACGTCTACGCATTTGCCATATGTTGCGTTGAGCTTTTGACAAAAGGAGGCGTTCCTTGGTTCATGGCCAATGACGATACTGTGCGCCATTTTGTTCTCGGTACGTCATTGCAATTAAGTACTTTCATCTTCTCTGACAAAGCTGCACAGATCAGGACAAACGCCCTGAACTGCCTTTGCTACGCAACTGGAGCACTCCGCTGCTGAAGATTCTTACAGCATGCTGGGACAAACTACCTGAAACCCGTCCTACCTTCAAGCAACTGGACCGAGAACTCAGTCAACTTCGATCTACGTTCGGATGGAATGGCACTGAGATAGTTCAGGAGGGTGAGGAAGAACACGAAAAAGATTGGATAGATTGGATAGATGGCCTGGACAAAGATGCGCGCAGTCCGGCGCTCACCGTTATCCCTCTCCCGTCACTACCTCGTAAGTGCTTGTACACTCACCCTGAGCATGATCAACCTAACATAATTGATGTTCAGCTGAAGTGACGAGCGTTGACTTGGCGCCACAGGCCGACGACTCTGGGACATGTGCGCCCACACCGGACAGCGACTCTGTTTCGGGAAGTGAAGCTGGCTCTATGTATCAGGTGTATTCCAGATCGGAGCCTGCATTGCCACAACTACCTCACACGGCAGCCGTCGACGGTTCCCACTCGGCCCCTGAACCGGCTGCGCATCATCCCTCTCCCCACGTATCATATTATTCAAGTCGCGCATCATCGATTGCCTTCCCTTCATCTACTGATCATTCCGATGACTATGGAGAACTACCCCCTACGCCTGTACCTTCGAATCCGCGGGTGGCGGAGATCAGAAATGAGAGAAGATATCGGCTGACGCTCCAGCACGAATACCATCCCTCCCGTGAGTAGACTTTATTTTGGGTATCCAAGTGGGGATGGCTAAATTATTACGTATCAGTGATGCTGCCGCTGTGGACCCCTAGCCCTGTTTTTGTGGGTGCTGTAGGTTATCATAGGAAACCTACTGGGTCATTTGTAACTCTGTTCAACGCATTCAACCCTTCGGATAGCTCAGAGGAGAGTATCCAGAGAATGTCATCAATAAACGGCTACGTACAGGGCTCTGGGACTGTCCCGAGGAAGGAGGAGAAGCTCGAGAAACGGACTGTTGCTCAGCGGGGTATGGACTTGATACAAGGCTGGCTATCGCGTAGTAAAGTTGATTCCCATTCCTCGTAAGTCCATTTTCTTGCTGGAATACACTGGCTGATTGGCTATTCCGTAGGCGTAATATTGGACGTCGGTATTCAACACCATTGCGGAATGGACACAAGGCTGCACATTTGTTCACGGAGTCAACCATGTTCCATTTTATAGATGATCTATCCCCTGCCAAACGATGGTTCGAGGCCAATATCGATGAGATCGTCACTGTATATGGACCGGACCACCCGATACAGCGTGAAGATGTCCTTCTAGGTACGTCACCTTGTGATATTGTTCGGAATGTCGAAGCGTCTAACGAGCAAGTAGTGATTTGCACGCTGGACGCTGCAAACTACGCGTTATTTGTTAGTCACCATCACCCGGATAGTCTGGTATGTTGTGTACACTACCAGTTAGTATGATACTCACAAATTGATGTAGGTCAACTTCAATGTTTTCTCGGCCTCAAAGCCTGGCCAGCCTTGGGGCAAGTTCTCGATCGCCCCGGACCCCGCCGTGGTCAAACATGGTGGGCCCGTAATCCACGAAGAAGAGCCCGGCATTCAATCAGCAAGTAAAATATCAGTAACGAAACATAGCTCTGACGATTGGGATACGGTTTTACTCGCGAGACTCAGATTTGCCCCCGACAAGGACGAACCAACCTCACTGTAGTTTCCTTCAAGGATCATCACTGCTCACTGACCAATCAAATACCCTATCATCATACCACGATAATCGACACGACTGCAATTATGTATTATATTATACCACAAAGCAATGTACACTGGACTTTGGAATGGAATTATTTATGTCATTTGGACAATATTGATATTGCAAGATTTCGCTGTACGTGATGATGGTAAGTAATAAGTATACTTCATCGGGAAGTATCTTCGGCGTCTGCCGCCGCTTAACGACACCGACTCCCTCAGGCTCTCTTGTCCTCACAAACTATACTGATTCATTTACGACGTTACTGCTCGACAACTTGGCTTCACATATGCTTTCTTCACGTATATTATCATCGCGTCTCTCTGCCAGCCTGTTTCTTCCGCGTCCTACAACATTTGTGACCCGGCAATATTCGAGTGCAGTGGAAGTGGGGCACGATTTGCGAGACTTCGTTTCAAAGGAAAGGAGGAAGAAGGTGTGCTATACTCAAAATTGCCTCAAGTTCTGGCTTATTCTTGCTAGCTAAATGAACACATGAGGCAATTGAAGTCTCCCAAAGAGCCAAAAAACAATCCATTAGCAAGGGATCCGCTGCTGTGCGCATACAGAACATTCCTGTGGAGATAACCCAGGAAGAAATAGAGGATTTAGTGTCAACATTTGGCAAAATTGTCGATATTCAACTTAGTGCGTGTGCCCTCTGATCCCTACGACCGCTCTCATCAGCTTTCCCAATAGGACAACCAGATGGCTCAAGTACCAAGCGTGCAGCCGTCATATTCGAGAACGCAAACGGAGCAGCCCATTTGCTCGCGTTTCATAACAAAAACCACCTCACGATAAAGGGGAAGCAGCTTTTCATGCGACCCAGCACGTTGACGCGTCTTAAAGATCCCAGCACGGTTGTCTTGATTGGGGACTTTTCTGCTGGGTCGACTGAAGAAGACCTCTATGAGCTCGTGACGCCTCACCTGAAACCAAAGAATTTAACCTGGAGTAAGTGATTGTGGACTCAATTGTTATTGGCTCTCATATAACCTGTGTACACTAGACGAACGCGGCTTCGGCGCTGTGGAATGTAACTCGCTAGAAGATGCTATAGCACTCATTAAGAAACACGAGGCGCATCCTATGCTAGACAAGAGAGGCAAGCTACTGAAGCTGAACTATCAGCAAACGAGGGAACCCTGGCGTGTACTGTGCATTTCTCACTTCTCACAGTCAATCGACAGGCTGCGAAACATATTTGAGCAGCACGGTTGTTCTAATGGTGTAGTTCGAATCACTACCTGTGCGTTGCGTTTCAAGTACCACAGTCTCTTCAATCTCTAATCATTCTCATATCTAGATAAGCTCGACAGTGCAACAGCATCAGGGTTACCACCACTCTACTTTGTAAAATGCACAGACATCCCTACTGCGATAAGGATCAAGGATAAGTTACAGGACACTGCGCAGCTGCTGAATTTTCACGTTGATTACGGAAGCGTCCCATACAAAGAACCAAAGAGAACGTCACTAAACCAAAAGTCCTCACTTGAAGGTTAGTTAGAACAGATGATTCCATACGCCGTACATAGCCGCGCGCTAATACCCGTTTATCGTGCTGCAGTACGGAGGATTTCTGCCATTGTGTAGGTCCGTTCGTCATGTCGGCTATAAGTCTTGTATGCGTCCATTGGTACGCTGACTCTAGAAATCCGTACCGACGGTTATTTCCCTCGCTAACTGTGGCTGTTCTTGACTCGCTTTCATTACAGATTGTAGGCCATATGTTCATATGATCATGAATCTTTTTGTGATGCAGGCTGTGTAGAGCCATCTTCTTGATATTCTCGTGCGGTGAACACATTGTATTTGTGACGCTCGGCGCATTGCAGCTTTCGGAGACCGTGATGCATCTTACGATTCTCTGCTTTCCGGGTTCTAATTCTGGCCGCTGGGAAATACAAGGACAGGAACACGCACTTTGTCAGCGGTGTTCTGATACCGGAATTACTAGGAATTCTATCCTAAGAATTCTTCTTGTGATATGGTTTCTCCAGACTCATGCTCTATATCTCGACTCCTTGTGGTTGCTGGTGCTCGAAATCTGTACCTGCTGATGTCCAGCAACATATCTGGACAGGTCCGACGCCCGGTGGAGTTCGCAGTCGATGTAAGTCCTTAATAACAGCAACTACACTATTTATCGCTCAACCCGCCCTCCCTTCCCATATGGCCCACTCATCGAAAGAGTTCATCACTGAGACTCAATATGTGTAAGACATTCTTCACAAACTGCATACCCACTCTAATCCACGTGGTCTTTGGTAGTGTTGTGTGGAATCTAACAGCCTGTGCTGTAGCATGTACGTATGAACTACACTCCGTAGAGGTGGTCGACGCACTGAAGTAGGGCCTATCGCTCAAAAGCGCTCATTACTTTTGAACACCTACTCACATTTTCAGATGAAATCAGGACGATCTGGCACCGACGCCTGAGTCTAGTCTCCGTGTTGCTTCTCGCAAACCGTTACGTGACGCTCGGATTCGTCTTCAGCAATCTAGCTACCGTCACCCAGAGTCCAAACTACGAGGTAAGATCCATTATGGATCAATAAGCCGAAAATCATACTCACGCCCCGCACTGCTGTCGCATACTAGACGTATGTACACGCGAAACAAGAGGTTTTTTTCCCAACCTGATCAAGCTCCAGATGCTCAACCGCAATCATCATTAACGAAGTATGCTTCTTTGTCCTTGCAATCATTTTTGGTCGTACGTGATACAAAACATCCCACTCAACGCGGCTTACTAATTCACAAGCGAAAAAAGTCTTCGCAGCTCTCAGAGTATACGCGACATGGAATTGCAGCCGCTTGCTCTTCATCATAATCTCAGCGATCGGGGCGGTTCCAGTCGCGACCAACGCGGTAAGGGCCGATACTCACTATAGTTGGGCAGAACACTTGTGAAAGCGCTCACACTTGTTTCTTAGTATTACTTTGCGTATCTGAGAATGAAACCCATTCCTGGAGTAGGCTGCATTCCCGCATCATCTCTACCTCGCACTGTGTTGAGCAAGTACGTCTGTTCGATACTAGAAGATCGTTGCCTCATGCCTTCCACAGCTGTACGCTCTATCTTCATTGATATCGACTTGAGTTTGACCTCTTAGAATAGTGGGGAAAGCCACGCGTATATCAGCTATTTTGATTGATTTGATAGTATTGGGCCTAACATGGATGAAACTCTCACACAATTGGTACGGAAGGCACTCTCGTGGGCATAATTTAGGGATAATTTTGCTTCGTAATGGTATGTGATACGCATTTCCGTACCATTTCTTCGCTGAGAACGTATCCCTTAGGCTTTTTATACTTTTTGTTAGTGGAAACACGAGCCAACCCTATCACACGAGCCGTAACCACTCTTTTGTTCATATAGCACTCTGCTATTGCTGAACTGTGCGGAGATCGTAGTCGTTCAACTTACTGTTGAGTGTCTCCATAGCCATTTACTTCGAAAAGCTGTTCGCTAAATCGTTGATAGGAACAGGAGTATGTGACGGCTTTCATCACGGCGTGAGTCCTAAAGTACATGATCTGCCTGATACTAGCGGCTAACAGTTTCACGGTAGGATAACGTCCATCCTCGTATCGAGGTTCATTATGAACTTGCGAGGGATGCGGCCAGAGACCACTCCTTCAATGTCGACTCTACCAATTTCAAAATGGGGCACCCAAACTGCTACAGTCTCCGGAATGTCATCATTCATTTCCGAAATTGGGCAAGATCTCAGCCACGGATTCCCATTGGAAGACGCAGAGGATACCTCGTACGGCCTCATAGAAGACTGAGCTTTCGTTGTCCTTTACTGTATCTCGTTTCTCACGTAACTCTATAAATCAGTGCAGTTGAGGTGTGGTTCGTCGATCTCTGAGTCTGATATTGTCAGAAGGTGATTGACATGTCGTTTCTAACGTGGCTCGCATTCCGGGTGTTATTAACAAGGACAGATGATATATATCGTCTTCGGAAGGTTGCCGAAAACAAGATCGACTTGGTAAACGATTGAAAGATGAGTCCGTGCTTAGTCTGCGAGTTCCCGAGTGGCTGATGATTCCAAGCCGACGTTCCCTGCTTGCGAAAGTCATCACTCATCTGAACGTTACTTTCAATTGACTAACGTATGCATACTCTAACATGGTGCTCTGGCACAGCTGGGAAGTTCCTCTGTTGCTCATTGATCGGATCGACCGCCACTGCACAGGTATACTTTCCACGAGGCAAACTTCAAGTGGGCCAAACACGAGCCTGTGTAAGTTTCTTATCCGGCCTGTCCTGTTATCTTCCCACTGATATAGCCTTCTGAACATTACAGATGATGCGAAAAGGTACCATCTAGCATGGCTGTTCTCGATGTTGTCCAAACCAATTTTAATGGTCGTCTATGTTTCTCATTGCTCTCATGACAACCTGTCAGAATAGCGAGATGGTACCGCAGGCATCTTCACATGGTACGACGAGTGGGTTTCCAAACTTTCGACACACCGTTTCTGTACTGTTTTTCACAGTTGTCTAGGCTTTTCGCGATTCCGTACATCAAAAGGTCGGACAGCATCCCAACTTGTCTGTAAGCTGTTCCCACTTTCCCGCCATTGACACTCACTGATGGGCATCATACCCAGTCAATCAGATCGCAGTCAGTGCCTGGAATCCTTGAACACTGGTATATAGCTAAGAGGTGTGTTCTCAATCTGACATCTGCGTTCCCCTCTATCTCGTCTCATTCTACCTATGTTTGTGTCACCGAGGGACACTATCAATGAGAGCGAGCGTTTGTAAGGCCCATCATTAAAATGATCAAGGAACTTTTCCTGATATTTACTTTATCATACGCTAGGGTTCCTTGGGACTGTGTTATTGTGGCTGTCGGAGGTGCGTACTAGCGTTGGCGTAGAGAGCTTGTTCAATACGATTGCATACTAACTATGAAAAAGCCCTCACAGTTTATGAGTATCTGCTCACCATTGGGAAGGAAATCAGGACATTGTGGCTGCGGCCACTGAACGCTGCATCCATTCTGCTGTTCTTAAACCGCTACGTCCTCATTCTGTATATTTTCGACAATATGGCTAGCACAATGTCCGACCTTGGGATCAAGGTGAGCATTTTTTTTGCACTCCCCCTTCGTGCTTTCACGTTAATTCTGCTGTGGTTGTCCCGGTAGCGGTATGCATCGGTTGGGGCCTGTCACATACCTGCGTTAACTCAAACCTACATTTTACTAGGTGCTATTCTACAACGGTTCTCGGTGTAGTATGCTTCATCCTTCTCGCTGTGCTCTTCGCATGTGCGTAACCGTCAAACACGAAAACCGTCTTATGATCGTTAACGAATAGTACCAGTCTTCGCAGCTTTCAGAGCGTATGCCCTGTGGAATCGCAACTACTGGATTTTTGGATTGACTTTGGCCATTGGGCTATTTCCTGTGGGGACCAACTTGGTATGAACCTAATCGTGTTCCAGCTGCAATGTGCATGTTTGGAACTCACCAAGTATTTCTAGTATGCCTTGGCCAAACTCAACAAACAACCAGATGCTAACGTCCTCGGGTGCGAAATCACGTCAAATGAGCCAAATAATATCAAGAGCAGGTACGATCCGAATTTTTCTCTTGATGTCCTTTATTCTGAAGATCTGTATAGTTGTACGTTCTCACTCGAATCTTTCTTTTGCATTTGGTTTGAGACATTGTCAATATAGTGGGGCAAGCGACACGGATTTCTACTATAGTGCTTGACTGGATGGTGCTTTGCCTGACATGGGCCAAACTATCGTCCCATTGGAAAAATAGTAAACGCTTTGCTCAACAAAGCATAGGTGGACTTCTCCTTCGCCGTGGTACGTGATACACAAATAACATCGAGTTCCTCTGCTAAGAGAATCGGATTACAGGCTCCATGTATTTCATGTGAGTGAGATCCAAGATATTTACCATTTCATGCGAGAAAACTCACATCGCACTCAACGTGGGCCCTAGAGTACTCCTGCTGTTAAACTCTGCGGAGATCGTGATCTTCCAGCTGACGGTCAGTTCCAAACGTCTTTGTAGTAGTAGTACTGATACGAATTGGTTCACGATTGTTAGAAACAAACGTATGGCACATACTTTATCACACCGTGAGGCTATACCTACTAAATCTATATACGCTCCTAACTCACTACCGTCTACCAGGATAACGTCCATCCTCGTATCACGATTCATCATGGATTTACGGGACATGGGCGAGAGATATGACTCTAATATTCTTCCTCAGTCAAAGCAGAGCGATCAGACTCTCTCCGAGTCTGGCCTTACGTCGTTCATGATCTCTGATTTGGGTCAGGACTTCAGTCACGTGCTCTGTCCATTCGATGACGATGACGACGATGACGAGAGTACAATTTATTAGTAGAAGGTGGGAGCGTTTTTTTCATAATATATTCTAGCTCCTGGAATATTTACTTGCTGATCAGGATGACATTAAAATGCTGTATCAACCTAAAAGCCGAGTCAATCAAGGCACTGCTGGGCGCGTGGACAGAGAACATCGCTGCATTAACCGTTTTGGAGTCGCTCTAGGCTTTGATGCAAGTTCTAGGGAAACATAAACAAGCTGTAACGAAATGCTGGACCATTTGCAGCTTATAAATCACGACACGCTTATGCTCTCAATTATTTTGCTGGGACTATCTCCGTTATGGAACTTTGTAGAGGGAAACCTCAGGCTTTCTAATCGGACTACTGTAATTCGGACTTGTTACTATTGTATGTGGTATGTTCGGTACTTAAAAAGGAACTCTTTTAATCTCGTGCCATGAAGTTTACTAGTGATATCATTTTATAGATAGGATCACTCTGCACTAACTTTAGATTGCGAACGTTGAATCATAGCGGGAGAAACAAATCACGGCTTACTAGTAGCTGTAGCATTCGAATCATCAGAAATCACTGCAAAGCTACATGACTACTGTTGATGATGGTACAAGACTCGGACCAGCCCATGTTTCCTGATGGGCGAGTCGGAGAGCACAGCACGAGACTAAAAATACCGAGCTGCTCCGCAGATACTAATTCCGAGAATCAACACACCGCTCACATGGGCGCATACTTATGACGATCTGTGGTGTTGCCGGACCCGAACTTCAACGGCGGTGTGAGTACTGTACTTACCATAATGAGTAATAGGTACTAGTGTTGCACACGGTCCGGTCCGGTTGGTTATGGTCTGGCTCTGATGGTCTTTCATCATTGATGGTCCTTGGACCGGACTGAGCCGCAAGGATGCGGTTGGTTTTGGGCGGCTCACAGTTCAGACCGTTCGGACCAACTTGAGCCGTTTGTGATTTCCATTTTGGGAACTAGGAAAGGTTGATCAATGCAATAATGGGCCTTGGGCCTCAGTTTTGGAAAAGTTGGAGATGTAGCAAAGTGAGCATCCTCTACTAAAGTAATATTAAAGCAAAATATATAATGAGAAGAGCCTAATGCTTGAAAACTAACACTGAACGTGTAGACGCTCAACGACATTACGGCGCTGGACGCGTGCAGCATTCACATTACTCGGTCACGGGCGTTTATGTGAGTCCCTCAGACTCTTACTCACTCAAAATCCCTTTCTCGCTGAAAGGTAGAGAATATAAACTTTTAAAAATATATATTATGGTCTATGACAGTCCTTTAGATATTTATACCCCAAATAATGCACTCTCTAGGAGTCAGCGAGAGGAGACTAGAATTCTGCGACATCTGGTCGGTTCAAAGCGGTCTGAGCCGGTCCTAGACTGTGAGCCACTCGGGACTGAGCCGTGATGTCATTGAAGTTTTGGTCCGGTCCAGCTCGGCTCAAAAACAGTTCAGTCCCGCGGTTAGCTAGTCTTGGACCGGACCGTGTGCAACACTAATAGGTACACGCGCTTAGTATTATGTAAGCAGTGATTGTAAGTTCCTGAAGTGTGCACTTCAAGTTGATCCTGCTCTTCCATCACATCACGGCGATATCGTTGATGTCGTCCTAGTATTAAAACACAACAGCCTTCCAACTCTTTATCCTCGCTGTGTCTGTCGGTTTTACGCTGATCTGCGCTGCCAGCGGGACACATAAGTAGTACGTCCACATTTTCGCGACATTAGGCTGTGCTTCAAGTTCAATTCCCCTAGCGTTGAGGTGGTATGTCACAGTATTCTACTAACTTACCTTCCTGTGTGTATTGTGGTCCCACCGCTACCACGGTAATCTCTCAGTAGGGCGCGGCCCTTCATCAAAGCCTGCTGGATAGCGTGTTGTTTGCCGTTCACTTCGAATCCTTTCCGACGCTTCACTACTCAGTTTCCCCCTGACACTGACCTCCCCTGGCGGCTGTTAGTAAAAATGTATTGTATCTGCTCAGCCTTGCATCTGGGTGCACCACGGAACAGTTTCATATCACAGTATCCATCTGGTAGACTGTGCGGCATTTTGTTTTCTGCGCGAACCATTGGTAGTCTTCCGTGGCCGTCTTCGCCGGTGGTAAGTTTTAATGTTCTAAGAAGTTCCAGCCATTCAATACATTGACAACCTTGCAGTATTTAGCATTGCCAAGGATGAAACCTGAGGAATCAGATCCCCTTCCTGAGCTTAGCTCCCCTACGCCACAATCCTAGACTTATGGACTCTGCGGGTAATTATGGGACAGCTGCTTGCACAGGTTCGCACTTGACCATATAGATACAAGCAATGGGTGTACTCATATTTTGCTTCTCTGTGACAACAGCTCTGGCCATTTACGAGCACTTTCTTACACTCGACAAAGAAGTCAGAACTGTGTGGCAAAGACCGCTCAAAGTCAATGCAGCGTCGATCCTTCTAACATTGAACCGCTACGCTGTCCTTCTTTATCTCTTTATCAGCATAGTCGACGTAGATCCCGACCTGGGCTGTACGGTGAGCACACGGCTTTTCCATTCATCGATGAAATATTTGATCTAACAAGAGTCCGTCAATAGAGGTACTTTATATCCGACTCTAGGTATATACCTCAAAACATCTCAAAGCTTGACAACTCTATCATGTAGCTCCTTCATCATACAAATTGGCAGTCAAATATGCTACATGGTTATTCTCACCACTTTCGGAAGTATGTGGCTTGATACTTAACAGTGGTCGTCGAACTAATAGCATACTCCAACAGCATTCGCCGCTCTTAGGATTTGCGCACTCTGGAACCGGAATATTTGGCTCTTGTTAGCGGTGTTGATTGTCGGTCTTATCCCCACAATGACCAATCTGGTACGTTTTGTGGTTTCTCGAAGTCATAGTAGCATGCACGTCTGACTGTAAACATTTAACTCTCAGTACTCGTTGACACAAATCAGACTCGTGAATGATCCAATCGAGGGGATATGCTTAGCTGGCTCAATCATACCGATCAATACTGCAAACAGGTAGATCTCTCCCATAGTTCTTGTGTATCATTACTGACGCCACTCACAGCTGTACGTTTCATACCCCCCACATGTTTTAAACAAGGCTTCGTCTAACATAATGACAGTGGCTCTAGCGACGCGGGTCGCCGCGATAGCAGTCGATTTGGCAGTATTACTCTTGACTTTTGTTAAGCTTAGAGCACATTGGCGCGTGTCGTCGGCATCGAATGCTAACATTGTTGGGCATCTGATCCTCCGAAATGGTACGTGACACCGCTGCCTCTACCGCCAACCACTAACGCAAATTAATTCATTGGTAGGATGCTTATCCTTCACGTCAGTGACTTTCAAAGATATCACTTCCATCCAACTCACTTTGATTTCCCTATCCTGCAGAGTATTACTTCTAATGAATTTTGCAGAGATTATCCTCGTCCATTTCGCGGTTGAGTACCGACAACGATCTTATCCCTAAGGTGACAATAATACTAATTCTGACATTTTCGCTTATAGGGACAAGCCTTCGTCACCACATACATCGTAGTGTGAGTACGCCAACTACCTTCATATATAAAAATCTTAACGCCACTGCCTACTAATAGGATCACGTCCATCCTCGAATCAAGGTTTATCATGGATCTCTTGGATATCCGTTCTCGAAGCAGCCTTTCCCTGACACCACCCAATACTATTACCAATCCACGACGGGGTTCCACTCATGATGGTGCCGTATCAGGATTTTCTACGCTCATATCTGATTTCAGCGATGATTTCAGTCATGGAAGTTCTCTGTATGATAAGGACTCGTCTGACCCATCCGATTCCACTTTTCTCGACTAGAACTCCGATCACACCCCCTCCCTCCTGACTATGTTCCCTCCAGAGCCCCCTATACTATACACCCTGGCAATCATCCCGAGTTCTTTCATCCACCCGATTATTCTGCGTAGCTATTGCTACACTCTCTTCGATTCAAAGTTCGTTTTTTTGGTTTGTTTGGATAGATTTTGTTCTGCAGAAGACTTCTCCACTCACTATGTATCGCTATCCGTTGTATCCGTTGTTGTACTGTGATCTCACATAGTACTGTATCACTTACTTAATATATCTGTAGCGTTCTGTCCCGAGTTCAATCGAGTATGCACCCCTCACACCGTGACACCCCTAATTTAGTCTATAACCTTCACCGCCGACACGCCCTAACTGAGGTTACGAACCCGATACTGAAGCAGAAGTTTTTACGAAAGCAAAAGCGAAAACAACACTGCAATGCATAACGGGAAACACGAAATACATGGGATGTAAACTACACATAATGATACGCGCACAGGACAACAGTTGACAAGCGGATAAATTAAATGCGAATGCAGAGTGGAGGTTGGGTGGGGATAGTGATGGTGATGGTGATGAGTAGTAATGCAAAGAAAAGAGAGAGATGGAGGAATTGAAAGCCCCGGTGCCGGGATTGAAGAACATACTAAAACGAGATGGAAAGTTCGTAGTAAAATAATGTACTTTTCCCCGAGCGACGAGCAGACGAACGTCAACAGAGATAGGACGGTTCGGGATGATGGTGTTCGTCGGGGTTAGAGGTGTCACAATGGTCTTTTGAGAAGGCTTGCGCAGGTGGCAACACGCTAGTCGGGGTCAGGGGCGGAGACGACGTCGAAGAGTCGGAGCATGTGGACAGCGTGGGTGAGACGGGAGATGCAAGCTCACAATCGTCAGCGATGGGAGCCGACTCGGCCGGTGTGATAAGCCGTATGGGGTCGTCTTCCGCGACCTCGAGGTCCAACCCGAATTCTAACGACAAGTCCTTGATGAACGCGCAATACCTGTCCGTTGGTAACGCGTAGGGATGTGATTGGATGAAGGCTCTAACGGAGAGAAGACTGAGGTCAGCGATGCTATAGGGTCGGTATGTACAAACGTGCGCACTTTATGAGCTCAAGCTGACGGTTCGCTTCCTCATCTTGACCGAGTGTTCGTAGTAACCGGATGTAGGACGCTCGAGCCCACAGCTCTGTTTTGGGCGGTAGAAATCTGCGACGTACACACGCAGGGAGTGGGATATAGATGCCGAGCCCGTGTTGTTTTGAGGGTATAGGTGGTGTTAATGCAGACGACGCCGGGGTATCGTACAACGTGAAACTATGAGAGAATAATGAGAGTGCTTCGTCAAGCTGCGACTGATTGAGTTTTGACGTGTGACGGTACGAGAACTGTTGGGGTGTAGTAGCAGATGCCGCAAGAGCAGCCGCAAGATGCAAGTTTGCGGTTATTCGATGGAAGTTACTCGAGTCGTTGACAACGGACGGTGACTGCAAAAGCACCCGCACGTAGGGCTCGGCCTCCGCAATACGGCTCGGTCGAGATGACTAAAACAAACAGATAGGTTGGTTAGCAATGTAGTACGTAGATACCAACATCTGTTGGTAGAGAGCCAAGTAAGACCTGGCCACACCAGGTCACCGATGACACAGACGTGGTGATACTCACTCGTAGGAACATAATGAGTTGCCAATAACACCTCTCCCGAGCCGCGTCCACCTTCCTCTTGACCATGTCACTGTCCACATCTTCGTCACTAAGCACGTCTAGCTCCCGACGTTGCTCGTCCGTTCCGTGTTCCAGTTCAAACACATAATCCTTTAACGAGTTAATGGCTTGAAGCTGTTGAAACGGAGTGAGGACATCTTCGAAAACAGTCCGGAAATGGGACGACAGCAGTTTGGAAGGCATGGTAGTCTTAAGGTGGTGGTGAGGGGTAAAGAAAGGAGTGGAAGGTTAGGTAAATAGAATAGACATATATAAAGGAGGCAGAGCAAAGTCACGAACCCGCAAGCTCCGAGAAAGAATATTAGGGACTACAAAATTCTCTCCTGTTTGGGTGATTATGTAAGCAGAGACTTTGTGGCGTTCTCGCTATATTCCCCCCTGTCTAGTATTTTCGTGCTCCAGGCTTTTTTCGAGCTTTTACTGCGTAAAATAGCCACGATCACGCCCACTCGAGAAGCAGTAGAAATGAACCTCGCCAACCACCTTATTTCGTGAGTTCTGAGTGTCACCGACAAGCAGCTTTGGATCACCCCATTCTCGGGCAAACGCGTAACGCTCAAGCCAGGCGTAACTCTCCTCCGCCAATGAATCATCTGCCATATGTCTTACGAGCTTTTCAATATTCAATATTTACATCTTTACTGTTTACATATAGGTACAGTACGTACAAGACGACCGCCAGTGTCTATGCATCACACATGTATCAGCTTCAGCTTGTTCACAGCGGCTTCCATTTCCTTCAAACCGGGTAAGTATATTCTGTCTATATACCCTGTACTCCTCGTAGTATTACATCGTGAAAACAGGAAATCAAAAGGGGGCCTCCTATACTGTCCAAGAACTCAGTAAAAACCTTGTCCAGCACCATTCCTACGCAAAATACTCTCAAATTCCGTTGCAGTGTTATTGGAGCTTAGCAACGTATGACTGCCGCCGCCGATCGCCTCACCACATTCGTTGCATCGTCCCTGTTGCATGGCGCCTCCACACTGAATTTCAATGTAAGCACTCTGCCGCAAGGATAATTGCATTCGTACACACCTCCCCAATAACATATGGATGGCCGTTCGGACATCTATAGAAGTGACCTGTGTATCCTGTGCAATTTCTCAGTATGCATGCGTTAACGGGATGGTATGTTGCTCACCGAAGTCGAACGCCTTCACAATATCTTCCATCTCTTGCACCGACAGTGCCTCGTATGTGCCACCTTTCCGTACGAATTCCGCAAGCTTTTCGAGTTCTTTCAAATACTTCTCAATCTTCCTATGGCAATTATCCGTAAACCAAGCCTGTTCTGCTCGAATATCTTGCGCCGTCTTCATCGGTCTACTGCGCAAGTAAACAGCCTGCATACGAACCAGTTGGTGATTGATGTCGCGACGTTGAGAGTCTACTCCGTTTGCTAGCTGCTCCCTAGCGGTCCGACCCATAGGCTGACTGATAGAAGGTAACTTCTTCTCTGCGACCATAACCTTGAACCTCTCCTTCTCGAACTGTGCTCGAGTCATATACACCGAACAATGCGCCACCTGTCTAGATGCAGATGACGTCTCAGCCATCTCTAACGCCTTCTTGGCATCTGCCTCGCAGGACTGGTAAATAAAGTCAACGAAGGATACCCACAGCCCTCGATGCACGATCGCTTTGTCATCAGTGAGAGTCGCCGGCAGACCCTCGATGCGACTCTGAGCAATTTGTGCGAGCATGAAACGCAGCTCCAGGGTACGGTGATAAGCCTCAACTTGAAACTTGCTATCAGCCTTGTGCGGAGGCTGACCAACGTCCCTTCTGGCTGCTTCGATTGCGCGGGTCTCTGGCCCTGTCCGACCGTCTTCTGGTTCAGGATTAGCTATGACAGCAAGAAGCTCGAGACGATAGAGGGTGGTCACTGCGGCCTCGTAAGCTTGCACATGTGCTCCGCGCTTTGTGGCAATGGCGTGGGCCTGTCGGTACAGCTTGATCAAATCTCCAGCAACGGTATTCCATGCCTTTGACTCAGTCGCAGAAAAGCCGTGTATGTTATGCATGGCGCTAGAATCGAGACACGTGATAGGTAAAGGCTCTGTGATCTTGCCCTTTGCGTCTTCTCCTCGGTGGAAGGAAGGTTCGGAGGTGCTGTCGGGGTCAGGAGCGATATTCTTAGCATTAGTCTCGAATGTAGAGAGGCCTGTTGCAATACGTTCAAGCTCTGGGTTGAGTAGCTCCAATGATCGAGACATCGTCCCCGTCACGTTCTGCTCAAGTACGTCCAGAATAGCACGTTTGGTAACTCGTCCGTACCTCTGCGCCGTGATCGTTCCCCGGCATGTAGGACAGACTGGTGGGAGCTGATAGTTGACAGGAGGAGCCTTGAGAGACAGGTATTGGCCCATTGGATCGATTTCGTAGTAATCCGTCATGCTGCAATGCCCATCCAGTGTCTCCACGGTAAAGATGTGCTGACATTCGAGTGTTATGAGTCGATTCTCGAGATCGGTGGATGTCAGGTCAATGTCAGCTAGGGTACGCTGCATGATGAAGTCGACAATATCTTGCTTCTTCGCGGAATCCTCTGGAAGGCATTCGACGCATATCTGATCTTCGCATTTCTCTCCGCAGACTATACATTGTATTAGTTTTATACCATGTCACCAGAGCAATCAATTTGAATACCTGAAGGACATGGGTGCCCGCATTCTAAGATGTTTGAACAAGGTTCGTCGCACGGAAGGCGAGCGCATATCTACCAAATGAGAAAGTGTTATTATAGCCCAGATATCAGGGTGGGAACACGAACCGATCCACATGCTACTGGGCATTCCTGATGAGGACACCTCCATTCACATTCTTCCATACAAGGCGCGCAGGGCGTGGAGCACGGCTTGTCACAACGATGATGACTACATCTTTGGCGACACTCCCCTTGACAACTCGAATTGCAGCCATTCTCCTTGGGATGGCAGTCTAGTGCGCACAGGTGTTGACAGTACAATGTGCGCTCGCATGGATGGGTCTTGTGAGTGGATCGTACGACCTTTTTCAGCTCAACGACGGCATCCGGCGGGGTTGACAATCTCTGGCAGTCGAAGCATTTATTCTTGCACGTCTTCGTGCCACAGGACATAATTCCGTCGCAGAGCTCTTGACATAACCAATTTGAAGCGTCCCGGTTGCAGGACATCACAGCTGAATGCTCGCAACAAGGTAGTTTCTTGGTCACTTCAACTGAGCATGTCACTTCGCTGAGGTTGTCGTAGAGATGGCTAAGCGAGAATAGCGTAAGCGTGGGCTATCAATCGAGATATACCACTACTTACCAAGGAACTGAAGCTATAACGTGACCACATGGAAGCCGCACATTGTACATCGGGAACCTGCAATCACCACAGTTTTCCGAGCATTTTCGGTCACATGGGTGCTTTCTGGGACAAGGTGTTCTGCTGCATGGCATGGCACAGAACGTGCTTCGGTGATTGTCTCGGGTATCATGACACTGGGCTGAGCGTGAGCAGCCAATTTAATGACGAGTTGAGCAACAAACACCATACCACTGATGGACAGACATGGCCACAAGGCATCTTAGTCGCACATGGTAATAGGCAACCACCTCCAGGTGCAAAACGACTCAGTTCTCCTGGTTTCGATACTAGCTGCGCCTGATCAGGGTGGCGAACACAAACGATAGGCAGCGCGGGTCCGATTTGGTCACGACTTTCGAGTTCATCAACTATTGTCGACCAGGTTGGGTTCTTCCGTAGGTTTGACGCGTTGCCTAGGATGTAGAGGCCATGTTTAGCCCTAGACAAAGCGACGTTGATTCGATTCGAGCTCTAAACGGGTTGAAAATATGCTGAGTGCTTATCAAAAACTATACATTAAGATCACACCTTGAGGAAGCCAATGGAAGCAGACTGTGTCTCGAACGTCCCGGTGTTGCGGACCAAGGACACAATAACGATTTTTGCTTCTTGACCTTGGAAAATGTCAACGGTGCCTAAGCGAATCTGCATGCTTGTTAGAAACCGGTGAAATACCGGCGGTCAAGAGGCAGCCTACATGTTTTGCCACCGTAACTTCTTGGAAAGCAACTTCTTCTTCAAGACCCTGTTTGGCCAGTTGGTCTTCATCTCTTTCGTCGATCGACACTGCGATTTTTAGGTCACGCAGAGCGGCGCGAACCTTTTGCAATTGACCGAGATAAGCGCATAAGACTGCAATATCGCCCTCTCCATTGTAGACCCCCTGACGAAGGAAGTACAACACGAGATCACGGATCATAGCAACCTAAAATATGTTAAGCAAATAACACAATAGCTTAAATATTTCCACGCACCTCGTAATCATTGTATTTCGAGACCGAATCCTCCGCGCCGCCCTCGGCATTAGTGTGATTTAAGAAATACACGTCGCTCCGCATTCCCTGTACCGAAGGGTACTTAAAGACGATCTCGTTGTCTTCTAACCGCTCGTATAAGATCGTGCTAATAGAGAATCCATGAGTAAACTTCAAAAAGAGCTCTGCATCTACACATACCGAATGAAGTGTGAGATGGAAGGCCGCATCCTACGCTGCACGTTGATTTGAGTCATAGGCATCTCGGCGTCGTGCAGTCGTTCCATCAAAGACCGGTCAAACTTGTACAGCTCCTTCCCCCGCTCACTATCCATAGAGAGCGCTAGATGATTCAAGTCAATAGGGTCTCTCGGATACAAGATGTTCAAGTTGCCACCCACAGTATGTAGCGAGATTAGGACGTAGCTGTTGCGGGTCTCCAATACAGATAAGATGGTGGACTGTCGAGATATTTAACGCAGGGTTTCTTTGTGGTTTGCGAAACACGTACCCGAGGTGACGAGGGATGTCAAGATGTGTGCCTCGAGAACTTGCCCTGCCTCTTCAACCATCAACACTCTCAGTGAAACACTCTGCTCAGCCATGATAGTCAGAAGACAGATAATAGCATCGTAGTAAATCCCAAAGTTCACTGACATTCAGCAGGGAAGTCAACTTTGCAGCTCCTATGAGTGGGAGTCAGTACAAATGATCGCAACACAAAAAGCAATGAAGCGGACCTGTGGTGGTGCAAGCGATCAAATCAACCTTCGTAAGAAGGCGACGCCTTGTCTAGATCGAAAACTCGTAAGCAGATACGTCATATGTACCGGATTATGCTGCTTACCTCGTCTCTGATATCGTTGTAGTCCTTGCAGGCTTCCTTGTACTCATCTCTCACCCTGTTATATCGGCCTAGATTGGACCGATAGGCCATGTCTCTGATCTCGCGCTCCCACTCATAAGCAAGCCGGGTTCGCTCATCCAAAGACATACCCCAAACTGTAGGTACATTACGTAGTGTTTCGAGGGGACGCGTGGTTGAGGGTACCGGAGGTAGCATGGACCCGAATCCTAGCTCTTGGAAAAATTCAATCACAAGCGGCGAGAACACTGCTGGACCTTGAGCTTGGGCTTGGGGTTTGGACGGCCCCTTCGGTCTCGTGCCCTTCTTCTTCGTCACCGGAATCTCCAGTATGACAGGCGTAATGAATTCAATGTCCTTGCCCTCTTTCCAGAATCCGTACAAGGTCTTCGAGAGGTTTGGATCGTCACGTTGCTTGCCTTTCCCCTTCACTTCTTGCCATACTCCATTCTCCTCTTCGTCCACCTGCATGCGATTGAACAGCTCCTGGATCCAAAAAGGTGGGGCTTCAAAGGCATCGCCATGATCAGTATAGTGAATGCTGAGATGTGAGTGGACTGAGTCCCACGACACCACTGGCAGTTGGATCGACCTCATAACATCGCTCATTTCTTCTTCTAGCTCCTTCATGACACGGTACTGACGGCCAATGTTTCTATCCAAATTAGACTTTGAAGAAATTTGCTCCAACTTGTCAAGTGTGAACTCGGCGATCCGCTCATCTGAAGACCTCGAACCGAGTCGAACAATGTTAGTTGTGATGTTAGAATCGAGAATCTCGGTCAACATGTGGTCCAACGCGTGGTTTGTATATGCAATTAAAACTTTCGACAGCAAAATTCAGTCGTACTTATTTTGAACGAAGAAGAGATCGCTTACCGATAGGTTTCACTTTGCTAGCGAAGAGGACCTTGAGGATTTCGCGACCTGTATACGACTAAAAGGGGGGTCACTGGGCGGTATATTTTTGTGAAGGGGATGAAACGTACCTTGCCTGTACCAGGTGGTCTACAAACACAACAATACTGATCAGAAACGATATGGACATAATAGAGCCTCACGTACCCTTGTACCAAAGATACCTCCCTAATCAACGAGTTGATAACAGCATCCAGTTGTGATGGGTCCAATGTGCTACCCTGTTGCAGCTGTCTCCGAGCGTTCTCCACAGCCATCGGACGGGAAATATCCAAATCGTCGATGACATGCCTAGAACCCTTCGGCACAAGACACTGCAGCTTGAACTTGAACCCTGGAGCTGTAGCGTACTTTGGCGGAAGGACCTGCACGTCCTCAACTGAGTCGTGGCGAGCGATGTACCGCGCGAATGGGATCTGCGTAGGCTCAATAGATTGCAGACGTTCGAGGAAGGGCCGTGATGCCTCGTACATGACGCTGTTGTCGAGGAGTAGAGCGTGGGAAGAGGCTGTGGAGGACATGCTCTCATTGCGAAGAGCCATCCACTCTACTTCCGAGTCGAAGAACGACACCTGGATCTGGATCGTGTCTTCTGATGCCCTCGAGGATTCAGCAATATCCTTTGATGATGACTGAGCGACTCCTAAGTAGATTCTCGTGGCGTCGCCGGTTATCATGACGAGTACGATGAGACTACCACTCTGTAGACGTTTGCTGTACTCCCAGTACGCGTATCGCTTCTTGCGGTCCTCGTTCCTCGCGGCCTTGGGCGCGTCAAGCGACAAACCGACAGTCAAACTGCGACGCTCGGCTTTCATGGGGGAAAAGCGAACGTTAGTGTACACATGGAAGAAGACGGAGTCAAAGCCGCTTGTCTTGTAAGCTCCTCCACGCTTCTGTATCAACTCCTGTAGGATAGTCTTTGAACGACCCTTCTTCTGCCGTGCATCGACTCGTGACATCGTGAATACATCATTGTAGATTGCCATTACCGAAGCACGGATGGGTGAGCTAGGTAGATATTAGGTTATGGCGATCAACATTATCAAGAAAAACAAGTAGACGAACACGAGCTCTTCGCGCAGGAGGCGGAACTGAATGTCCAAGTGTCGCTCCATTGAGCCCTCACGAAGGTGGTGTGGCGCATGAGGCGAGAATACAGGTAAATATGCCGACTCGCAAAGGAGCTCCTCATGTGTAGGAGCGATGCGAATCTGCGAGATATCCTCGAAATCGTTGTCATGTCTCGGTCCAGCTTCGCGTAGCTCTCCGGGAGGATCGTACGCCTGAGCCAACTGTACGATCGCTGCTTGACGTCTCTGAGCCGCAGTCAGCCTCGACCCGTCTTGGGAGCCATTGCGTCGAAGCTGCTGAGAACGACCGGATTCACGTGAGACGATGTCTACCAGCCGCTCAATATTGGCGCGGATGTGGCCGATAATCAGCCGGCGTGCATCACGGTCCTTGTCGATAATGGGATCATCGAATTTGGGAACTGGCGAGGAGACATCTGCTGACCAAATCGTGAACCATCGTTCCAAATTATTAACGATGTCGTCGATCTGGGGGTGGTTCTTGATACAGTCCTTGAAACGGTGGAAGTATCTAAAGAAGATGAGATAGCATCGACAGCACCGCTTCTCAGTACTCACTCGAGGAAGAGGGTTGATAACGCCTTGAATACAACAACTCCAGACAAGTCATTCTGGTTGGAGTAAGGATTAGGATCGGCCCATGTCCGAGAGGTGATGATCTCGTCCATGCAGCTGTTGACAATGTCCAGGATGGCATCGAAGTTGTTTTCAACAAGTGTATATAGATGGCTAGCAGACGGTCAACGGTCGTAAGAGACTTGTGCTCGGAATACATGAAATACAAACTTTATGTTCTTATGGATTGTCGTTTTTAGGATTATGTCGGAGCTCATGAACTAGGTAGTGTTTGAGCAAGGGTATTTCAGCAACGTAAGAACATACCTCAAATATAGGAAAGTAACCACGTTGGAACGAGAGAGCACCAGGGGAAGCACGAATGGATACAGACTCAAAGTGCAAGATATCCCCGATGCGAATAACCCCGTTGCCCTATTGGTAGCTCGATTGTGAATGGGTTGTCGGCGGGCGAGACAAAGAGATGACTGACCTTGACCATTGTATCGAGGAACGACTGTTCATGCGGGTTGTAAATGATATTTCACCTCGGGTTAAACGAGACGCACCTGAGCAGTATCAGAGTTCTATCATTGGACGGGCTAGTGAGTCGTCGCCGCAGTAGCAGTCTAGCGAGGATAACTCACCCAATTCTTGTTTCTATCATTCACACTAGCTACCACGTTGATGAAACCTTGCATCTTGCTCGCGTTCTCAAATCGATAGTTGTCTCTCAGGAAGGACAGTATGTTGTTATGGGCGCTGGACGGGTCTAAAGCTAGTCGAGTGGCGCCACTGTTCACAGCAAGTCCTTCCGCAGAAAAGAAGTCTGGGGGTTCTTCGACGCCGGGTTGTGTGGTGGCCAACGTGCTGGCAGAAGCGACCGAACCTTTGACGTGCTTGAAAGAGCAGTCGAAGAGCCGCTCGCAGGTGCCTGTTCCCCAGTAGATCCTGCATACGCCCCTAGGGACATTGCTAGCAGGTCCGGGTTGTGGCAAAGCTTGAGTGCCATTTCTGGGGCGAGAGCCACCAGGACCGGGCGATGAGGGCGATAAAGACGTGCCATTTCTTCTGTGTGGACCAGGGCTTGATGTGGCGTTGCTATGAGAGAACTTGCACTTGGTGCCGAACCGACATTTGCCCTCATTTGCGTAGAATCTACACACTCCTCTGTTGTCCGCCATGACTGGGAGACTCGTAGGTGCAAGAGCGCAAGATGGTGGTAGATAGGAGCAAAGAAAGGATAGACGCGGATGGGGGTTCTCCCAGCACTATAAGGCGTCAAGTGCCTGCAGGTTAACTAACGGTTGTGCCGAAAACAACAATGAACCTTCCACTTCTGATAGGAAAAGGGGCAGATTCATTGCAGGAAAGACAACGTGATTAGTTATTTTAAGGCTCTTTTGTGCCATCATGATACGTACTCATCGCTTCGAGGAGAAGCTACTACTAATCAAATGCAATCGTTGCGCGGTGTACACTAGGTTTGTTGTAATCAAGAGTCGAACCAAAGACGTGTACTATCTCGATAATACCCACAAAAAGCAGGTTGTATAGCGAGATAGAGAACATTCGTGGTGCGCATCTTGGCTCACAAACCCCCAATCCGACGAGTCTACTGTCTTAATACCGACCCAGTGACGTCCGAATGATAAGTTGGATACAAATATTGAGCTGATTGAATCTCACATGATCGTTTTATGACCCCCTCCGGTGACCCAGTTTCAGCCGTATCCTGCTTCAACTATGCCGCTTCGAGAGGGCGACCTTGAACTCACTACTTCGGAAATTGCAACGAGCTGAGACAGGTGATATTGCTGGTTCCTGTGGCATGCCCTTCGTTGGTGGGGTGGATGTATGAGGGTGAGTCCTGAATATGACAGAAAGACAAAGACAAAGACAACGTGAAACTTGAACTTGTTGAACTGTTCAAATAAGGTCCAGCCCGCTAGACGGTGCTGAGTCAGAGTGAGGAGGACAAACAAACAAAAGCAGATACCGCATTAGGCGCCAGATGGAACTCTAGCCGGCGCCTTTTCAACCTAGGCCTGAACTCCGACTCAGCGAGCCACGAATCTACCGTGCATGCCGACTCAGAAACTCAACAAACAACGTCCGCGATACTCAGCTGTACCACTGGTTTGTCTAAACTCGAGAAATTCAGGCTCTAACAAGTGGTTATAGATACAAGGGCCGCCTCGCTTCGCTCCGGCAGCTCTTTTTATGAGATGCGCGCAAGCAATGTCAAAGGGGTAGGCTAATGGTGTTGAAACCGTCCGAGTCATGGGCGTAATTATCGGTAAGGAGGGTAAGAACAGTAGTTATAGTCAGAGTTTCAAAGACTATATCAGGAAATAATTACATTGTCAATGGGTAACAATATTGGTCAGGCATGGTTTGTGGTCTCGACCCCGGTATAGGCCAGAGAAAATAATAACTAATAAAATTGAGGAGAAAGAGGGATATGGAATGTCATTCGAGAAATATCTATCATTTACGGCCATTAGGACGGGATCCAAACACGATAGCGTGTAAGTCACCATGTGAAGCGCCCGGGAGTGGTCTGGGATCTCGATCCCAAGTAATAGTTAGTGTGTACTATTGGCGTGTGCTATGCGAAAATGTAGCCGGCAATAATAGGTATTGTATCTGGGTGAATATTGTACGGGAACCGGAGCAAGGTCCCACTTATGGGCCAGAGTCGCAGGCATTGACCGGAATCACGGGCGGCCTAGCGGCGGTAGGGCTAGGCCTCGGGATTGAGCTACCGGAGAAACAGGAAAATACAGGTAACAATAAAGGATGAAATATTAGGAGAATAATGGGACGGGTTCCTGCGGAGACACACGGAAATTGAAAGATATAAAAGGGACTCAGGTCGGAGAAAGACTGGCAGTAGGATTCAGATCCCAGTAAGAGATTCAAAGTAAGGCGAGAGTAAGCGAGACGAGGCATAGCGGAGATTGAAATGTGAGATAAGACGAATGAAAGGGATAACAAACCGAGTGTATTGGTCGAACGACATCTTTTATATGTTAGTAATTCTGGTATGAATTACGTGCGATAGACATGCGTTTACGCCGAGTTCAACTTCCAAGTCTCTGAATAGGCTCGTTCGGTACGAGTACAACTTATTAAACATATATGATCGATGTCCCTCGAAATAACAAACCAAATGTTATCGGGTTTCAACTGTCTTATCTCATATTTCAACTCCCGCTATGCCCATTCACTTTCATTACTCTCGCCTTATTGTCCTTTCTTACCGGGTTCCTGATCCCTCTTCTCCGACATCTGTCTCTTTTATAATATTCAACTTCCGATCTCTTCCGTATATTTCGATTCCTTAAAATTCCTGAATATTTATCCTTTATTGTTTCCTATTTATCCTTCAACCCAAATTAGTATCGAGACCCCAGACCACTCCCAAGCGCTTCGTATGTCCGAGTCATCTGTCCAAGAATCCCATTCGAATCCCCGTACAGTATGTACATGACCGGTATTCCCCAAGCGTTTTTCAAAATTCTGGCTCTTACTGTCCTTACTTCCGCGGGTTATATTTGAGCTATTATTTCCTGAGTCCCAAACTGGGATCGATACCCAAAACCATGTCCGACCAATGTCATTACCGAGACCTACCACCTCTCATCCACAATCATATTTAAATTCTGTCCGAATGCCGACTCCATTTAGTCTGGCCAACCCGACCCAGCTGCGAGATTACGCTCCGTTCACAGCATAAGTATTTGCTGATATCATATTTGAAACTCCGACTCTAGATACTGTCCTTACCCCTCCTTACTGACAACTATGCCCGCGACAGAGGATTCACTACCATCAACTCATCTCACTGACACTAATATCTCTGCTTGCGTGCAACTCATACAAAGAGCTGCCGGAGCGAAGCGAGGCGGCCTCTTGTATACATGATCCTACCCCACTGATATACGTCTCTAGAAATTGTAGCTAGCATTCTCTTTTTTATCGGAAATCTTTTTTCGGTTGATATCAAACACAAGCACACGCGTCATTCCGAGGTGTTCTGCATATCGCCCTTTTTGACGACGCGAAGAGGCGTCCTGCATACCGAGAGAGGATATCTAGAATTTTGAAGTCCCATCACAACAAATCCTTCAAGAGACATTCAAAAACACGTACGAGAATTCGACGTCTCACGGGGCGAATCAGTCGGCGCATCAACATCCAAGTCAGGAGTTGGCAAGGGATCAGAGATCTTCAGTGAGTCGCCTGTACGAGACTCTGGGGCTGAAAGTTTGCATGGTCTTGTCAGCCACATGTTGCCGGAGTCAGCTGGGCCTGCTTTTAAAGTAGCAGCAGATGATTTTCCAGCTATATGAGTAGAAACAACAAATGTGAGTCTGTCGGTACTACTAGATTGCATACTGAGAACACTCACATCCAGCTACATCAGTACTGATCTTCGTAGCGTCGACACTGTCCTTGCGCTCTTCAGTGGCGGTGTTACCAAGCTTTCCCTCGACTTTGGATTCCTCAGCTGGTAACTCTCCTATGGTACGACCCACATCCTCTTCTGTAAAACCGCGACTAACGTTTCCGATTGCTTCTTTGTTTTGAGGGCTTGGTTCAACAAAGTCCCCAATATCTTCTATAAGGAACCCTCCAAAAGGCTGGATAGGACTACACATATACCCCTCATCTGTCCTAGTCACATACATCGCATCCCTCCTACGCACTTTCCTATTCCTCTCCGTGTTGATCTTCGTCTCTCGGCGCTCCAGACGTTCCGTGGCCGTAGAACTCAAGAAATCCAGTTCCTCGTCCACCTCGGCGCGAGTGGGCCTCGGACCCTTCTGGTTATATGCCTTGCATCGTTCTACATTGACGGCCTCAACAACGACCTCGGACTCGTCGAATCGAACGTGACGCCGCTTAGGATAGGACCCTGGATTTGAAGTACTCGACGCAGGTGACACCTTGCTGGAAGAAGCAGACGAAGCGGAGGTTATGGTATGTCTGTTCATCATATAAGTAGTGTGTTTCCAGCGACCAGGGATAAGGGAGGTGACGCAGAAGGTTTTGTGCGCGGCGACCTGGAATACAATGGTAGGACCTGTTGCCTTGGGAAGGAAGCGGGTGCAGAGAATCGCGTCTGGATAAAAGGCAAGGCGTCGAAAGAATTTGCCTGGGTTATTGTGATATCGAGTGTACTGACGAACTCATCCTACAGCCTACAGTTCGCTCTTTATAAAGTGTGTCGCGAGCCACTGGCAAAGCCACGGCTGGTGGCCACAGCTGCGCAGACGCCACGCACAAGCACTGCGCAGGATGTAGCTAGTACTATAACTCTGAACTGAACCTGGTAAGTATTACCTGCGGCGAGGAAGATTCAGCGTATGTGCTGTATTGCGAACCCTCTTTATTGACCGAGACCAAACTAGCGCTTCTCGAGGCCAGTTACAAGATTTGGACACTTAATAGCCACACCGATCGGCGAATCACATTGTTTGTGTATACGAATGCTAAGTTATAATTGAAAAATGCGGTCTACACTTCTTCTTGACATCAAGACCATCATGTCAAGCGAATGGCAATAGGTTGGCTCTCTCGATTGTTAAATTATACGTTTCACTGACGAAATACATTTTCTGTTCAAGATAATATACATTTACTAGACGATGTAAAAAGTAAACGACTACGAAACGAAAGATGATTGATTAGCGATTTCAATGGGCTTCAACGCCAGCAAATTAGTCGGGGATGATGGTCTTCTTGGATGCTTGCTCAGCCGTCGTCTTTGGGAACGATACGGTTAGCACGCCATTGTCCAGTCCAGCTTTGATATCTTCGCTCTATACAATATGATAGTCAGTAACGAGTTTCCCGCATAGCAAAGCAACGTGTTATCGGGACTTACCTTGATTCCCTGAGGCAACGGTATGGACCTCTCGAACCGTACGAAACGGCGTTCTCGCACGGCGTATCCGTTCTCATCATGCTCAGACGAGATTTTTGATTCTCCAGAGATGGTGAGGACGTTATTGTGAACGTCGATGTTGACGTCCTCCTTCTTCAAACCCGGGAGCTCGAGGGTGGCTGTCACAACGTTCGACGCTGAATTCTCATGGACGTCCATCCTATAGCATTACAATTAGAAAGAGTTTTCGGGATTGGAGGGAAATGAAGTATAACATACCTTGGTCTCAGGGTGCGAGTTTGATTTCTGTTAGACTCTCCTCTCTGGGTGACTTGACCGCGAGTACGAGGATTTCCGGCGGCCCGAGCGTTGAAAGCCACATCAAGGAGACGGTTAAAGTCGAAGATTGAGTAAAACGGCTCGTAGTAAAAGTGGGAGAGAGACATTGTTTGTTGCTGGGTGGATAAGCCTCGACAGTTGCTGCGGTGGTTTGGTTTGGCTTGTTTCTGTGGCGGTGATATGGCCAACAAGTCGTTCTGATATGTTTGAGGACGAGTGTTCCAACATTTTCGAGTATATCGATTAGAAACTACTGTAAATATCTGTGCAAATAATGACGTTGCCGCATTACTATCATGATAGAAAAATACAGAACATTGGCGCTTATACTATGATGACGTTGTGTCTAGCGTTGAGTTCCGAATCGGGCAGTAGTTCGTAAATATCTTTGACCGCGATTGATCTGGAAATTTCTCCTCTAGGAACGAACACGGTTTATAAGCTTGATACAATGATATCGTCCAAATTCTCGGGAAATACGCGCATGAGATCAACAACAGTCAAGATCTTTGCCCATAAGCCGCATACCGGTACCGCTGCCTAGTACTGTACATTTGAACTTTGCGAACTTTCATCGCAATATGGCATCACTTGTCCGTTTGATGCATGTGTTAACTCAGCGGTTGACTGTCGCTGAATGTGCATTGGGTTGAAAGATCTGGGCAACGAGAAGCTACGTGATGTCTTTCGCTGCATCTAAACTAGCAACAGGTCACCAGTGTGAGTAAGCGACACATTTATCTTCTTGACTACCGGCAAGAGCAGCGACGGGCCAGCGCATCAAGCCTTCGTACTTATTCAATCCTCTGAGCAGTGTCTGCAGCTGACAGGATCGATATGACCTCTTCGTCAGCAAAATGGCGTCTAATGCAATCATGCTTATGCGCTGATTGATAAGCACACAATCTTGGAAAGGTCATTCACCACCGCGTTGCAATTTCCACTGATCAAGGCGCAGGTAAGCTCGAAGTTGGTGTCGCACCAATGAAGAATTGTTTCCATTTATTCCGTATTTCACACTTGGCTCTGTATATATAAATGGACGAAGGAGTCCCATATCGACCTACCTACCCCTTTCCCTAGTAACTCCCAGCAATCATGGTCCTCAAGCTCGTCGGAAACCCTCTGTCCACCTGCACTCGTCGCGTCGCAATCATCCTCAAGGAGAAGCAAGTCCCCTTCGAGTTCGTTCTCGTCGACTTTGCCAAGGGCGAGCACAAATCCCCCGAGTTCCTCAAGAACCAGCCGTTCGGACAGGTTCCGTATATCGTAGAGGACGACGGGTTCGTTGTCTATGAGAGCCGCGCCATCGGCAGGTACATTGCTCTCAAATACCGCGACCAGGGCACCCCTCTCCTTCCTGACCCCACCGACCTCAAGGCAGTCGCTCTCTTTGAGCAAGCGGCCAGCATCGAGCAAGCCAACTTTGACTTCTATGCTAGTACAATCGCCTGGGAGAAAATATTCAAAGCGTAAGTCCCGGTGTATATCGTTTTGTTGTCGTGAGAGGTCGCTAATTGTGCGTGCGAAGCTATTTTGGGTCGACTACCAATGAGGAGGTCGTCAAGGAGAAGCTCGCTGGTCTTGAGGGAAAGCTCGACGCATACGAGGTCATCTTGAGCAAGCAAAAATATCTCGCTGGCGACGTGAGTAGTTGATGCAAATAACCCTTAAGCAAAGCTAACACGTTCAACCACAGAAACTTACTGTCGCTGATCTCTTCCATCTCCCCTACGGCGCAGTAGTCTCCGCTGCTGGCTTCGATATCTTCAACGAGACGAAGAGGCCCAACCTTGCCAGGTACGCGTGCTCTCATCGATGTGCTTTCAGCATAAGCTAAGTTGTCTTGCATTTAGGTGGTGGAAGGATATCAGCTCTCGCGAGTCCTGGCAAGCAGTCAAGGACCGTGCAGATGCGTAAAGGACGCATACCATGCATAAAACACGCTAGGAAACAAAGGCAAATAAACGTGTATATTAGCTTAGGCTTTGATCATGATGTATGAAATGACGGTCACAAGTATACACCCAATCTAACAGCGCTGTAAAACCTAGCTGATTGGGTGCGGTTTCAGCTGAGGATTGTGGGAAGCGTACTCTACACACTTGATGATAGGTAGAGAAAGTAAGTTGAAATATGGTACGTCTAAAATGTGAAATTATGGTACTAAATAATCTGCTCGTACAGGTGTACGAATGATACACTTAAGTTGTGTCTGGACTCTACTTTACTAGGTCTCTTTCATAGGAGTTCCGCTCAATCACCAGAGCGGATTACGATACCCCATGCAATCTGTCTCCTGCTCTTCGATCTCCGCCTTGAAGACCAGCTTGTCCGTGTTCTTACTCCACTGAACCTCGATGCTCCCGATTAACTATAGGAAACGTCGTTAGTTCCTAATACACGTAGTATAACCCAACAATAATAGACACATACCAACTGGACTTGGCCCATCTTCTGGCTCTTCCCATTAAAGATGCTCCTACAGACTCAATCAGTCTTGTACTCCTAACTCATGCAAAAGAGACGACATACCCAATCGTCCATTGATGACCCTTCAACTGGTCCCGTTTGTACGCCTCACCAAAAAGAGCCTCATAATCCTCTTCACTTCCATACCGACGGATCCATACTTTAGACGTAGGCTATCGAATAAACCATATCGTTGGTCGTGACGTATGAATGTAACAGAGAGAAAACAGCTTACCTTGTTATCCGGGGTAGGCTGCACTAAGCTCCCGCAACACCCAAATACAAGGTCAAAGTCCGCCTGCGTGAAGTGATCCTCGAACTTGACCATCCGCGACATGCCCTGCCACTTTTCGCTCTTCGCCGCCTTCTTCAGTCTTCAAGTATCGTTCACGATAGTCAGTAAGTTGTTCTTGCTTGGTTGCTTGGAATATTAAGGAAAGTAGGTACGTACTGATCAAATAAACTCTTTCCTCGCGACTTCTTCGTCTTCACATCGTTCTTCGCATTTGAAGCTCCTCCTCCTGACCCTGCCCCAGAACCAGAACCAGACCCAGAAGCCACAGGAGCCGCACCAGGAAGAGCCGTTTGCACGGCACCACCACCAGTCTTCTGCTTCTTCTTAGACCCTTTCAGTTCATCTTCAAGCTATACATATACATGGATCAGCCGCGGAGTTGGATGGTGACTACCAAGTTCGACCCTGACGCTGAGTCTCTGACCGTGACGTACCTGGAGAATCCGTTGCCTCAACGCCTCTACGACTTCTGGAGTGGGAGGGTACGGAATGGGTCTTGACACGTCGATTTGAACTATCGAGTCCCAAATTACGATGATTAAGTACAAGTATGTCGGTTTGTGCAGTGGCTATGGTACGCACCGTCTTCGACTCTCCCGCGTTTTCCAAGTACCTGTTGACTCTGGGCAGATGAACTGACGATTTGGATGTTGAGAACCGTAGGTTGAGCCATATTAAAGTCTGAGGTTCACTGGTGAGGAAAGAAAATTAGAATGGGTGGTTGTGACGGGGCTACTATACGGTTGCAAAGGATCCGGAGGCCTGCTAGGGGCTAGCTAGAGTGCTGTGACAGGACGCGTTAGTCACATCACACGTGTCACGCGTCGCGTGAAAATATTAATAATACGCGAGTCGCGACCCGAGTCCGGTGTACGAGGCCTTGAGATCTGCATAGGCCAACAGTGAGTACATATGTCATGTTCCAGATATCCATTGCAAGCAAAAGTACAACTAACACCGGTAATAGGAATAAAGAAAGCGAGAAACTACCTCCACGCCGCTCTTGAAACCCCCAACCGAGCCTACTATACGTCTCATCTCGCCACAAGGGTCAAAAAACAAAACGAAACGAAGACAAAAAAAGCAACCTCCAAGCTCAAACTTACTCCCCTGGCACACTAGCATTACACTGATCAATAATAACCTGCGGGATATCAAGCTGCCCAGCCTTTGTCGGTAACGAGTTGATCTGCATGAGCAACCCAGCGGCCATGTGCCACACGAGATGACAGTGAAATGCCCATAGGCCCGCTATAAGCAGAGAAACATCACAACTAAGAGCTTAGGACGAGTGAGTTAGGGATAGTAGAAGACGTACGGTTGTCAGTGATGAAACGTAAGACCATGTAGCTGTAGGCTGGGATAACCATCGTGTCGCGTCGGAGAGGGTTGGTGGAGTTGAGAGCTTGGCCTTGGTACCGTCCTGCACCCGTACCCATACTGATTGTGGATTTTGTTAGATTTTTTTAAAGGTAAATGCCAGTGTGACGCTTACATCCAAGGTCTGTGTCCGTGCAAATGGAAGGGATGGTCTCCGTCATCCAAGTTGTCCTATTAAAAATGTATTTCGTTGAGCGTTGTGTCGGTTGAGAAGTATGAAGTGTATACGCACAATGATGAGGTCGACAACTTCAATCGAGTCTTCTGTAATCATGAACTGGTCACCGGGCTGCACGCTACCGCCGGTAGAAGCGTATGTGGTCGACGCAATGAACGCGTTCCTGACGTTCAACAGCGTTGTATTTCCACTAAGAGGAGACCAACTCTGTATGTCATCACACACATACTCAGCACCATAGAGTCGTTCAGATAAACGTGTAACCAACCGTGCCACTCATGAAAGCCAAAAACCGTCCATTAGCATCATTCTGCAAATCAAAGCTAACATAGTAAGGTCTGTATACGTCAACCGTCAGCTCATCCACCAAACCCTGATGACACAAAGCTCACAAACTTACCTCGTAGGGTTCGGCGGCCTAGACACAACCGCAGGCACAAGCGACGCCGTATCCATATCCCCAATATCCTTCCTACTTGGTACACCTGGATCCGCCCCTGCACTCGGCAAACTCTCATTCTTCACACCACTAGCGTACTTCAAGACACCCCTGATATCAACATTCTGTCCAGGTTGATCATACGTGAACATATCCGACTGCAACAGCGTGCGCATCCAGTATCTACCGTCGCCTTCCGTTTGGTTGGTATGAATCAAGACGGAGTAACGTTGGGCGACGGCGATGGTGAGGCCGGTGACGACGTAGGGTTTAACGAACGTGCCGTCGACTTCGATTATGGTTAAGGGATGGTAGTCGATGGAGAAACGGATGGGGGCGAAGGAGCCTGAGTTGACGAGGCGGATGCGGTAGGTTTTGTTGTCTTCGAGGGTAAACTATTGAGGGTGGTGTTAGGAGAGTGAGTTGACGCGGAGATGTTGGTTGGGCTTACGTTGAAATAATCGCCACCTCCACCCCATTGACCGAGGCCATTCAAACTCTGCAACGATTTTCAGTACTTGTATAGTCGGGGTAGCTGATTTATGACGTACACCGCTATCCGGGACAGGCTCATCCCCAGGGTTTCCGTCTATACCAGAAGGCTTTGGTGTGTACAGTGAGCTAATGAATCCAGCTTGTCAAGGACATACTTACAGAAAGGTACGCATCTAAGAGTTCTTGACTAAAATTATGGTACACGTCGGCCATCTGTACCATGATTTCGCCGTCCCATGTCGGAATGTTCTTTGGTGCAGGATCCAAAGGATGGATGACCAATGCACCAGTGAGGCCGTCTGTGTACTGAGTGGAAACTAAGTACATCATGGTGAGGTCAGTTACTCGTTACGTACTGGATAGTACGATCGGACACTCACAGTCTACATAAGAGCGTCATTCGAGTTCGCACGAACTGAGTTAGCTTGGCCTTCAGTGAGCCTTGACACGATACATACGAGAGCTAAACAAGGGTCATCTCCTTGCTATTGAGTAATAATAGATTCTGACACTTACTGCCACCATGTCGTTCCATAGAACTCTCCGAGAGTGAAGCTAAACGTGAGGAGTCAGTTACCATCCATGCTTTGACATAGTAATCATGAAATCCTCACTTGTACACTAAGAATTGGCCGGGAGGAATCCCGCACTCCGTGATACCAGTGGTGCCATCGTAAAAATTGGTCTGGTTTTGATACTGCAAAGGAAATGATGATCAGCTCTCACGTCCTTTGAGGTCTAATAGGTGCTCACGAGACCATGCCAATGGATAGCTCTGGTAGTAAGATACGACCATGATGAGATAACTTAAGCCAAAATAAAACGAGACGCTAGTAGTAGTACTCACGTTCGGGTGTCAAGATTATTTGTTACATTAACCACGATTCTGTCGCCTTGGTTTGCCTCGATGGTAGGGCCGGGGAATATACCTGCAGTGACATCGTGAACATTGTAATAATAGCAAACAAATTGAAACAGCCGTATTCACCATTAGCTACTAGCATGGGCTTCGAAACACCGTCGGGGGCTCCCTGGACTTTGGAGATAGTAAAGTTGTAGAACCTGGTCTGCGGTGGCTGCCCCTTGATCGTACCCAACACAAAGTTATTCGGAGGAGTAGCCAGCAATGGAAGAAGGTTCGAAGAGTTGGTTGTCCCCGTACCGCTACTAGAGACATTCTGCGGTGGACTCGCTGAATGGCTGTGATTTCTGAGCCCGAGTCCGAGTCCTAAACCCAGTCCAAGAGCCAGAATCACGACGAGCAAGGCCGACATAGCAAAGACGATGATTTTGCTGGGGCGCGGGCGTTGGGCATGACTGCCGCCTTGCTGGGGCTGTTCGTGCCCATGAACGAGGCCGCCGTGCTCGTCGTTCGACATGGTGGTAGGAACGAGGGCGCAGAGGCCCGCAGACTCGATGAGGAGAAGAGCATTAATTGAGGCATTTGAATGATATGCGTTACGTGTTGGACAGCACAGCTCTCGGAGTAGATGTGATGCTCGCCAACGTGCCCAGAATAAACACGTAAAGAGAAGATCATCTGTGATGCCGGTCACCTTTGGCCAGTCAAAAGCCACTCATTATGCACGTGTATGGAAGTCGCTTGATGCCATTGTAAAGCCATTATCGTCCCTAGCACGCGATCTTATACTGTAATGTTATAACCAATTGCAATTGCAACTGTTCAGTCACACGTCACAAGGGCCTTGAACTGGGCAGCAAGTCACGCGTCACAAGGACCTCTGAACATCTCGTCGGTAAGTGTGACGTGAGCGCTTAAATTTCGCTCATTCTGCTCCTCACATTTGTCCTTCTAAAAAAAGTGCTCTAAAGCAAGGAAATAAAGTGTAAAAATACATTTCACCTGCTTATACACAGATAGAAGCATGGCGAGTGTGCCTGCGGCAAGCTGTTCACGTTACTTGGAACACACACCCCCTAAGCGCTTGAACATCTTGTCGCGTGTGACATTGGGCGCTGAACATCTGAAATCTTGAACTTTTGGGTGTCACAGTCACAACGCCTGAACGGTTGGTTATAACATTACAGTATACTTCGACAAGGGAACACTATAGAGAGAACGGAGCTGCGAATCTACGTGCACGTAAAGCACCACCAAGTTATCAACGCAACAAAAATCTGGACAAATCTGGTTCCTGATATTATTGAAGGTCAGGGCTTTCAAGGCACCACTGACTGGCATAAGAGACCGACCATCCTTACTCCCCTGGCGCACTAGCATTACACTGATCAATAATAACCTGCGGGATATCAAGCTGCCCAGTCTTTGTCGGTAACGAGTTGATCTGCATGAGCAACCCAGCGGCCATGTGCCACACGAGGTGACAGTGGAATGCCCAAACACCCGCTACAAGCAGAGAAACATCACAGTTAAGAGCTAAGAACAAGTGAGTTAAGGACAGAGGACGTACGGTTGTCAGTGATGAAACGTATGACCGTGTAGCCGTCAGCTGGGATAACCATCGTGTCGCGTCGGAGAGCGTTGGCGGTGTTGAGAGCTTGACCTTGATACCGTCCTGTACCCACACCCATACTGATTATTTTTTTGTTAGATGGTTTTTTTATAGGTGAATGTTAGTGTGACGCTTACATCCAAGGTGTGTGTCCATGCAAATGGAAGGGATGATCGCCGTTATCCAAGTTGTCCTATTAAAAATGCATTTCGTTGAGTTGTGTGTTGGTCGAGAAGTATGAGGTGTATACGCACGATGATGAGGTCGACAACTTGAATTGAATCTTCCGTAAGCAAAAACTGGTCACCAGGCTGCACACTACCACCGACAGGAGCGTATGTGGTCGACGTCAGGAACGCGTTCCTGACTTTCAACAGCGTCGTATTTCCACTAAGAGGAGTCCAACTCTATATGTCATCATACACATACTCAGCATCATGGAGCCATTCGGATAAACGAGTAACTAACCGTGCCATTTATGTAGGCCAAGTTCACTCCATTGGCATTATCCTCAAAATCAAAGTTAACATAGTAAGGTCTGTTGTATACATCAATCATCAGCTCATCCCACCAAACCCTGATGACAAAAAGCTCACAAACTTACCTCGTAGGGTTCGGCGGCCTAGACACAACCGCAGGCACAAGCGACGCCGTATCCATATCCCCAATATCCTTCCTACTTGGTACACCCGGATCCGCCCCTGCACTCGGCAAACTCTGATTCTTCACACCACTAGCGTACTTCAAGACACCCCTGATATCAACATTCTGTCCAGGCTGAACATACGTGAACATATTTGACTGTAACAGTGTGCGCATCCAGTATCTGCCGTGGCCTTCCGTTTGGTTGGTATGAATCAAGACGGAGTAACGCTGGGCGACGGCGATGGTGAGGCCGGTGACGACGTAGGGTTTAACGAACGTCCCGTCGACTTCGATTATGGTTAAGGGATGGTAGTCGATGGAGAAACGGATGGGGGCTAAGGAGCCTGAGTTGACGAGGCGGATGCGGTAGGTTTTATCGTCTTCGAGGGTGAACTATTCAAGGTAGTGTTAGGAGGGTGAGTTGATGTAGTGATGTTGGTTGGGCTTACATTGAAATAATCGCCACCTCCACCATATTGACCAAGGCCGTTCAAACTCTGAAAAGATATTCAGTACATATATAATCGGGGTAGCCGATTTACGACGTACACCGCCATCCGGAACAGGCTCATCTCCAGGGGTTCCGTCGATACCAGAAGGCTTTGTTGGGTAGAGTGAACTAATGAATCCAACTTGTTAAGGGACACACTTACAGAAAGATATGCATTCAAGAGCTCCTGGCTGAAGTTATGGTACACGTCAGTCATCTGTACCATGATCTCGCCGTCCCATTTTGGGATGTTCTTTGGTGCAGGATCTGTAGGATGGATGACCAATGCACCAGTGAGGCCGTCTGTATACTGGGTGGAAACTACACCGCGACGAGGTCAGTTAGTCATTCAAATATACGCCAGTGGGATAAGATCCGAGACACTCACAGTCTACATAAGAGCGCGCCATTTAGAGTTCGCATGAACTGAGTTAGTCTGGCGTTCACTTAAATCACTAAGCCTTAACGCGATACATACGAGAGCTAAACAAGGGTCATCTCCTTGCTATTGATCAAAAATGGATTCTGGCACTTACTGATACCATGTCGTTCCGTAGAACTCTCCGAGAGTGAAGCTAAAAGTGAGGAGTCAGTTATCATCCATGCAATGACATAATAATCTTGAAATTCTCACTTGTACACCAAGAATTGACCGGGAGGAATCCCGCACTCCGTGATGCCAGTGGTGCCATCGTAGTAATTGGTCTTGTTTTGATACTACGGAGGAAATGATGATCAGCTCTTCACGTCATTTGGAGGTCTAATAGATGCTCACGAGACCATGCCAATGGATAGCACTGGTAAGATACGACCATGGTGAGATAACTTAAGCCGAATTAAATCGGGACGCTAGAAGCACTCACGTTCGAGTGTCGAGATTGTTCGTTACATTGACCACGATTCTATCCCATTGGTTTGCCTCGATGGTAGGACCGGGGGACATGCCTGCAGTGACAAAATGATGCATGAACAATGTAATAATAGCAAATAAATTGAAACAGCCGTATTCACCGTTAGCTACCAGCATGGGCTTCGAAACACCATCGGGGGCTCCCTGGACTTTGGAGATAGTAAAGTGGTAGAACCTAGTCTGCGGGCGCTGTCCCTTGATCGTGCCCAACACAAAATTATTCGGAGGAGTAGGCAGCAACTGAGGAAGGTTCGGAGAGTTGACTGTTTCCATAATATTACTAGAGACATTCTGCGGTGGATTCGCTGAATGGTTGTGATTTCTGAGCCCGAGTCCGAGTCCTAAACCCAGTCCAAGAGCCAGAACCACGACGAGCAAGGCCGACGCAGCAAAGACAATGATCTTGCTGCGGCACGGGCGTTGGGCATGACTGCCGCCTTGCTGGGCCCTCTGTTTAAGGTCATGGACGCTGAGACTGCTGTGCGAGTCGGTCGACATGGTGGAAGGAACGGGAGTGCGGAGGGCAAACTCGATGAGGAGAAGAGTATTAATTGAGGCATTTATGTATGGCCCTATGCGCCAATCCGTTACGTGTTGGCCAGGACGGCTTGAATAGACGTGATGCTCGCCGGGATGCCCAGAACAAACGCGTAAAGGGAAGATCGTCTGTGGTACCGGTCATCTTTGGCCAGTCAAAATCCGCTCGTCATGCACGTGTGACTAGTCGTTGAATAGACGTCGCTCTATGTCAATGCAAAGTCATTATCGTTCCTGGCACGCGATTTGGTACACTTCAAGAGAACACTATAGCTGAGTGAGACATTTCCGCGGACAGAACGGAGGTGCGAACCTACGTGCACATAAAGAATCACCAAGTTATCAACGCAACGTAATCTGGACAAGTCTGGTCTCTGATGTTAATGAAGATCAGGGCTTTCAAGGCACCACTGACTGGCATAAGAGACCGACCATCGGAGCCCAGTCAAGTGGAGAGAAGCAATAAAACAAGGTTATGGAACCCCGGTATACTTTTAGACAATGGAATTGGAAGACGCCAAAAGTAGCGCCTGGGGCCCCATGATAACTTCCGTTCGAAATCCTTTGGCTGGCCAGCACTATCTTCACATGGTACGACTTTACCCAACGAGCAAAGGGCGCTTTACTGTATCATCATTCAAGCAAAAACTGTCTATCTGAAACGAACATACGCGTATACTATTTAGAAGTGAATGGGCTTGTCATATGCGGCCATGGCAGCCTCCTTAAAGGCCTCGCTCAACGTTGGCTGTTCAGGGACATGTCAGTTTCATCATATGCTGAGAGATATATGCCAAACTTACGTGAGCGTGGCATGTGCGGGCAATATCTTCAGAGCTGGCTCCGTACTCGACAGCAAGAACACCCTCAGCAATCATCTCACCAGCGTTGGGGCCTAAAAACGACGATATAAGAGAAATATTAAAATTATTCTAAAAATAAACCTACCAATGATGTGAACACCAAGAATACGATCGGTCTCGGCCTCAGTCAGGAACTTGACCTGACCCTCAGTGTCAAGGTTGGTCTTGGCACGCGAGTTGGCCGCGAAGGGGAACTTGCCGACCTTGTATTTCACACCGGCAGCCTTGAGCTCCTGCTCAGTCTTACCAACCCAGGCGACCTCGGGGTGAGTGTACACAACAGAGGGAATAGCTTGATAGTTGACGTGGCCGTGGCCCTTGCTGATGTACTCGGCCGCAGCAACACCCTCTTCTTCGGCCTTGTGCGCAAGCATAGGTCCAAAAGTAACGTCACCAATACACTTGATGTTCTGGACGGTCGTGTTGAACTGATCGTCAATAATAATACGGCCCCTGTTGTCGAGCTCAACCCCAATCTTCTCAAGGTTTAGACCCTTGGTGTAAGGCCTACGTCCAACGGCGACGAGAACGACATCGGCTTCGAGCTATAAATCAATATTAGAATACAGATGTGGGAATGAGAATTGCGAGAGTATGCTTACAGTGTCCTCCTTTCCACCCTTGGCGGACTCAGTCTTCAAGTAGACCTTGCCATCCTTCTTCTCAGCAGAGATGACCTTGGTGTTCAGCTGGAACTTGAGACCCTGCTTCTGGAGCGACCTCTGGAATTGCTTGCTGCAACAAAGTCAAAAACATATCAACTGTGCTCATGCAAGGAATGCAACTCACGCAATCTCCTCGTCAATACCAGCACCGCCGATTCCACCCAGGAACTCAACGACCGTAACCTGGGCACCAAGCCGACTCCACACGCTGCCCATCTCAAGACCGATGATACCACCACCGATGACGACCAACTTCTCCGGCACGTTCTGCAGGTCAAGGGCACCAGTAGAACTGACAATTTGATCTTCATCGATTTCGATGGCACCACCTGGGAAGGGTGAAACCTCAGATCCAGTAGCGATGATGACGTTCTTCGTCTCAACCTCGGTCTCACCACCCTCGTTCAATTGAATTGCAATGCGTGTGGGTGAGACAAAGGAAGCAGTTCCCTTAATGTAGTCGACCTTGTTTTGCTTGAACAAGACTTCGATGCCCTTGGTGAGACCGGTAACGGAGTCGGCCTTGGCCTTGAGCATTTGAGGGAGGTTGAGTTTCACGTCGGAAACTACGAGCAAGTACTTCAGTGGTGTTTCTCGGTATAAATTACGCTAACAAGAGCATACCATCGATACCACGACGCTTCAAGTCGTGTTGAGTTTGGTGGTATATATGCGAGTTGTTAAGCATAGCTTTTGACGGAATGCAGCCGACGTTAAGACATGTTCCTCCAAGTGACCCACGCTTCTCAATGCAGAGTGTCTATACACGATTCAAAGTGTATTTCAGTCTCCAGAACTGATCGAGAAAAAATATTTGCGCACCTTCAGTCCATGCTGGGCAGCCTTAATTGCCGCGACATAGCCACCGGGGCCTACACAGCATGTAAAGCAATATCCTCACAATCACACAAACAGGCTATAAAACGCACCTCCACCGATAACGACGGCATCATAAGGTCCAGACTCTGAAGACATGGCTCTGGTCGCTTGCCAGCGAGCAGCCTGGAGCGTCGCCTCCCGGATACGACGGGCAGCATTCTTTTTTCTGGGTCAGATTCACGTATATCACGATGAAAGCATACTACTCACGCGTTGAGCAGCCCTTTGAACGGTCAACATGGTGGTGGATGGTGGTACAGACGAAAGTGATAAGTGGACCGACTTGAGACGAGCGTCGAGCGGACGCTTACAAGCAAAGGTACCTCCGTCATCAGTCCGGGGCGCACCGGGTATTCCGGCCGAGGACCGATTTTGCCGAAATCCGACGGATCAGGCCATCACCGAAGCTTATGTCAGGCCTAAAGAGGTCGGTTTGAAAGTTCATCCAGCAGCTGTGTTCAAGTTTGAACCAATTACCAACGTTGCCAGCGGCCAGACGCAGGATTGCCGAGCAGATATAGTGAGCCTGCAACGCTTTGTGATAAACCAGGACGTTGTATTCACAGATTGGATGATCAAGCTTCATGAGGGGAATATGTACTCGTTTAAGTAGCAAAGTACCATATGTGATACAGAATACAGCGAGGTGTTAATTATACCTGGAAACTGAATATACTCAATTACTTGCTCTACTCGTCCCCTCCAGCGTGTCATGAACGCAAATCTGTTTGATAGACAATCTCTTCAACATACGCGTGCGGGCTTGGTTCCATGTACCACAGTGCCAGTGTGCCTGGAAATCGTCGAACGTCAGAGTTATAGATGATCGCAGTACAAATCGCGTAGGCGTACCGTCGATTCCATCCCGTATGTGAAACGCAACATTCAAAATCAAGTACGTACACTAGTAAATTATGAAGCTTGAAGAGATAGTCACCGGCGTGAAGATCTCCCTCGGAGAGTCGGTCCAAAGCTTACATAAGGAGAGTGACACTGGCACTAGCGTTTCTTATGTAAGCTTGGGCTTCGACGCCACAATGCTGGCGCTTCTAGTGATAACCCTCTTGTTCGAACGTTCAGGCACAGGAATTACAATAGTCAGTGAGCCACGATTACAACGACTTTAATTTACGCTTACAATTTTATTCTGTACTCTACATAGTCAGCCAACGTTTCGGTGGTCGTAGGTAGACGGTTTAGGCAGTCAAACTTGATCCTTAAGTACGCAAGCTCCTTCGAGTTGTCGGACGTGCTTAATCTGAGGCTACCAGTCTAATAGAATATTTCATTAGCCCAACTTGTCTGAAAATCAGCCAAGCGACGTATCCTTCAAAATACTGGCGAGCTCTAACATACTCATCGACTTCTAATCCAAAGCAAGGGGTGAAGAAATCTTTAAAGTTTTTACTCTCCAAGTTATTCTTGATACCCAACGACCGTCACATAAAATGGACGATTGGGATGAGGACGTATTCGGTAGGTGCCCGAAATTTTCTGTTTTGTAGATGCCCGGATCTGTTGAACAAGACTATAACAGACGAGGAGTCTGGAGGCGACTCCTCAGAGTACAGCGACAGCGAAGAGGAACAGTCTAGTGACGCATTCGAGGAAGAAGAAGAAATCCAGAGCTCTGCTAAAGGGAAGGGAAAGGCTAAAGACGTAGGGGACACGGACCAGCCAATGGACAAAGATTTCGAGTAAGCACTGCTGCGTGATATTGTGCAGAAGAGGGGCTGAAAACCTTTTTAGCCGTCTAGTGCGCGATATTCGTACCAGTGACAGTTCCGGCGCTGGTACCCTGAGTAAAGTATGGGACTTTGACATGAGAGACAGAGAAACAGAATTCAAGGATGACCTCCGTGAAGCTTCCGGTGTCGGTAAGAAAAGAGGCAGAAAGGTTGATATTAGTTGACTACTCAATTTTTTCCGAAGCATATGCTCATGAAACTCTGTTTAGCCTGGCCGACGAAAAGGTGTTATCCTCTCTCAGCAAGTCAGAGCATTGATTGGTGAAGGAAACCAGGCATACGTCGACAATGATATCCCAGAGACATTGCGTATCATGCAAGAAGTCATTCGAATAGAGCCTCGTGCAGGATCTGCCTGGTCTGTACTCGCACAATGCTACGACGATACAGGCGAAAGTGAGAAGGCTCTCCAGTTGCGCATTATGGCAGCACACTTGAACCAGGATCCAGAGGAATGGGACCGGCTTGCGCAGCAATCACGGTGAGACGATAATACTTGACATATACGAGTATATGCTAACGCGGAATTTAGACAACAAGGGTACTATCAACAGGCTTTGTACTGCTATCGAAAGCTGTGCCAGGTCAGTCCAGAGAATATAGGTGCGTTTTGGGATCGTGCGGAGTTGGCTAAAGAAGTTGGAGAACTACGCACGGTAAGCCTTACACACCCAACTCAATAATCAGCATCATTCTGATTCATTACAAAGGCCCGTTATGCATTTCTCTCAATCCTCAAACGGATTCCAAACGACCTCAGCGTTCTCGCAGAACTACGCCCTATCCTCATCGAACTTTCCGACCTCGACCTATGCGCGTCCTTGTTTCAAGACGCCTTCGACCACTACACAGCCAGCTTTCCCTCTGGCCAAGTTCTTCTCACCCAGCAAGGTCCTGACGGTCCCACCGTCGGATTCGACTTGATGGATATTCTGGTGTTAGCGGACTTGTATAACACAACCGGGAAGCATGAACAGGCGGTCACGATAATTCGACGTGGGTGTCGGTGGTTACAGGGGCGAGCGTCGCAGAAGTTCTGGGATGCGATCGAAGATGATCGGGAGTGGGATATCCCGGTTGGAGCGAATGGTGAGAGTGCAAGGGTGGTTGGAGAAGGGGAGATCCAACCTGGGATGTATGAGCTTGATATTAATGCTCGACATCGACTGGCTATTGCTCGCATCAAGCTAGGGGATATTATAGAGGGCAAGGTATATTCTTTTTCATCAGTGGGTTCATTATGTAAGTGCTAATGGCATGAGCGTAGATGCATGCATCTGTTATACTTTCTCAAGATTCCCTCGAATATGCCGCTTTATTTGCTGAAATTGCAGATGCGTATTTCGATAGGGAGCTGTACGCCGAGGCCGGCCATATCTACGAAATGCTCGGCGCAGACGCTTCAGTGCGTAGTTCTTCTTTACTCCGAGTTCAATCTATCTGATACGTGTCTCCCCGTAGACAAGTAGCCTTCAAATATTATTGAGAGCTGCTGCATGTCGTCGAATGGTCGGCGACTTGAAGGAGGCAGCCGAGGTATATGAACACGGTAAGCAAGTGATTTTCTTGACTGTGAATGGCAAGTCATGTACCACATTATAGTCTTGCAAGCGGACCCTACGCTCGATGATGCAAAGAAAGACCTCGCGGCGATTTATGAGATACTAGGTGAAACACGTAAAGCCCTGGATCTTGTTCTTCAAGGTGATTTCTATCACTTTCCATGGGGTCTGTGTATAACGTAATCCTTTCCTACAGTCATCGAGACTAGAAGACGTGCGAAAATCGCGGGCCGTCAGGGTAATGACCCTAGCGACAGCAATCAAACAGTTACAGATCGCGGCCCAGGGACGTCTCTGTTTGAAGAACGTAATCGTCCAGGGAAAGAAAAACCCGGAAAATCCTCTAGCTCAAAGGCAGGCAAACTCAGCGCTGCCCAGCTTCGTGAACTTGAAGCTAAGAAGGAGAAGGAGGCTTCTCAGTCACATCGTCGTGTCAAGGATTTGTGGGCAAGGATGATGACAGGGGAAGAGGAGGCTGACAGGGAGTGGATGCATGAGGCAGAGTCTCTTGTTGAGTCGTTCAGGGAGACAAGGGCGTTGTTCTTATCGACACGAGTGAGTGCATGGTCAAAATGATGGATTTGATTATCTCATGTAGGCACACGAACAGCACATTGGTTTCCGAGGCATGTTCCCTCGTAATTCCAGGAAAAAGCAGAATGCAACCGTGGAAGCGAACGAGGAGAGCATGGCATCGCGTTTGCAACTGGAGCTAGGTACGTATTGTGTTTATGTGTACCGTGATCCTGCTTAACAAGAATGTGCAGGGCGGGATACCATGCATAAGAAGGCCGGCGTGGTGGACTCTTTTCGGTCCATATCATTTAACGACTGGCTTCGGATGTTCATGCAGGTGATTAAGCTTCCGTTTATTGGATATAACACTATTTTATTCGAAATACAGTACACCTTCAACCTCACGAGACGAGACCAGTATGAAGAGGCTTCGGAGATTCTTAGGCATATACTGTACTCTAACGCCTTCCAAGCACGACACTATCAAGATACCATTCGCTTCGCTATTATTTGTGGGTGTTATAATCTATTACAGTTTTACACTAACATGTGCTATGTCTGATATATATTCAGCATGTTCTATCGCGGCCAAAAGATACGACGTTGCCATCGAGCAATCCCGCAAGCTCGTGAACACCTACCAATTCAACAATGAGCCCTTCCGCATTCTCATTGCTTCTCTCGGAAGCGGCCTCGGTGCCACCGATGCATTCCTCGCATCTACACTGTCCAAGCATATGCTTCGTGAAGTTCGTTCTCACGATGCGGCGCTCAAGAATGCTGACAGTCTTCGTTGGAACCCTGTCACGAAGCGGTTTGGTGGGGTAGGTACAAAGGCAGAAGAAGACGACGACCAGGATGTTGTTACTGAAAATGCCACGACTGGTGGTAAGGATGCTAGCGAGACATCGGGCGGGCATCAACCTAAGCTACTGACAAAGGAGAATCCGGTTGGTGTGGCAATATATGGGCAGATATGTCTTGCTGCGAAGAGCTATCAGAGCGCTCTATGTGAGTTGTCCTATGTTAGATTTATCTGAAAGGCGTGGTTGATTATATGCTCGATCTTTCAGTCTATCTTCTACACGCCTATGATTACTGCCCCCATGATCCTCTGATTTGTCTGTGCTTGGCTATTGCATCGATCGGACGAGCTATGCAAAGACAAGCTGACAATAGACATCATCTTATTACTCAGGTTAGTATTCTCTCGAGTGCATTGTGGGTCTCCTCTTGATGTTGATCATACGGTTAGGGAATGGCCTTCCTCACTCGTTACCGCGAACTTCGTGGCGAAGACGCACCTGATGAGGTTGAATATAATTTTGGGCGGGCGTTCCATCAACTTGGTACACTCAATCATACATGGCTGAGCAACATAATATTGACGATATATATATCTAGGACTATTGACCCTCGCAGTGAAACACTATGAACAGGTTTTGGCACAGGTGGAACAGCGACAGGCCTCGAACTCCGAGGTAAGTTTATGTTATTTTGAAACAGATAGGAGATTGATGAATGGATGCGTAGGCAGATACGGGGGTTGCGTCCGAGACTGCCTATAACTTGTCCATCATATATATGACGACAGGCGCAGCACCCTTGGCTCAAAAGTTGTATCGTCGCTGGCTGTCCATATAAATGAGCGGCCATGTTTCGTCGAGCTTGGTGTTTGCGCCGGAATCCTTTACATTACCCCTGTTCAACTCTACAGCAGTCTCTTCAGCAAACACCGCCGCGAAACATTTCATGGCAATATTCCTAATATCAATCGATCGAGATATTTTCCCCTCGATCGTCTGGGGAATTCATGACGAACGTCATTGCTCTAAAACCTTAAATTTCTAGCAGTATATATAACAAGGACTCCTTGGCCTCCACAAACTCTCCTTCTCCTTCTCCCCTTTACCACCTCCCCCGAGTTCGCGTCTCTTTTGCGCAGCCCATTGCACCGCCAAACTCGACGACCTCTAACTCCATAAAAATCTGTATTTTCCAGAGCTGTATGTACACAAGTATGTTGCTGTTTCCCCCAAGAACTCTTCTTCCAAATCACATTCAGTTCGCGCTTTTCATTTTGACCTCCGGAACTAAGATAACCGGGCATACCCGGGTCAGCTTTTGATAGGCTGTCGGGCGTTCAGTTTATGCAGGTCACCCCAACGAATAGCGTAGCCGCCGAGTATATGGGTTGTGCCTCGCCGTTCGACCTGCGTAAATCGCATCTCCCCGTCAAATTCATCGCCAGCAATATCGGCGATAATGTCAAGCACGCTGACGAGGGCCGACAGGGCAAAGGTTATAAGTAAGGTCTGTCTCGTCCTCGCCGTGGGTCGTGCCCTTCCAAACTGACAACCATGACGTCCACCGGCTTCGCGCAGCTCTTGTCAGGCGTATTCGCAGGTCGCGTGGGTGGCGTGCTACAAGGCGTGGCTGCGAGCGTGCCTACGGTGCTCAAATATGTCTTGGGCTTGCTGCTCCTGGTCAACATCCGCTCATGGCCTTTGATATGGCACTGTGCGTACATTTCATACCTATTCGTGTGATCAACTTGACAATTGGTGCTACAGGGCATGTGTTTTCCCCTGTCGTACATTACCGACTCAGCGTCATCTCTTTGAATATCCGAACCGCGTTCTTATCCAAGCAGAAAAAGTTGGAAGCAAAGGACAGGTTCTTGCAAGGTTTATGTCCGGTTGGTAAAGATCCTATCAAGTTCACTATCAATGTTGGCTCGTGGGCTGGTGAGTTGTCACTTTTGTCTCACACAGTATTTCGCTCAACTGCTGCAAGGTCCGGATGACTGCGACTTCAACATGCATCTCTCAAATTCTTCTTATCCAAAGGTACGTTCTCCAGCCCGTGTCAGTGACTTATGAACCTAAGCGCCACGGGTTCGCACAGCATCTTGATTGGGCACGCTTTAGGGCTGCCTTACACTGGGGTCCAACCTTCTTTCGTGCTGGTGGGTGGATAGCCTTGGGAGGTATGTGTACATATGTTTCAGTATAATGATGACGCACTCGCTAATTATCTGTTCAGAGACCCACTTTAAGTTCTTGCGAGAAATCCCTATGTTTTCAAAGTTCGAAATGCGCATGAATCTCGTGGCATGGGATAATAAATGGGTACGCAATTATCTCTTGCAGAGAGTATATTATTCTCAAAAGTTCTTAGCTATACCTGGTTGTGCGTTATGTAACTCCTAAGAAGGTCAAGTCGGCCAAGTCCCGGCCTATCACGAACGGTAATGCCGTGACAGACAAACCCGTCCCCTCCGGAGATTCAGCGCCCTTCCCTTCTTTCCATACTCCTGCTCAACCCTCTGATCTGAATTCTGGGTCAGCGTCAGGAACAACCACCCCGCTACCCCAAGGTTCTGGAGTCAATCCCGCAGAACGCATCGCGCAGATGGTTCCCACAGAAGAGCCGGACGGCGCAACAGTGCACTGTATTGGCGTTTCCACCCAATGCTTCAAGATTGGAAGAATAACTATCCCGCCCAGCCTTGTCTTTACCTGCGAAGGATTCGCCGGATCTCCAACCGATCCTTCAGGGAAACCCTACTCCATCGACAACCCTCCGCCCCACTTTTCCAAGGCCCAAGAGTTGCAGAAGCCCGACTTACCAAAGGGCCACTTGAAGACGTTCCAAAAGTTCTTGGCAGGCAGGTGGAAGGAAATCCCTGAAGGTGAACGGTGGTTTGAGAATGCTCTTGGACCCGATGTTGAGGAACGGCGGCGGAAGAACTTGGAGGCTATCCGAGGAGTTACTAGCGGTATGCAAGCTGCAATGAGCTCCATGTTATAAGATTTCTTGGATAGTGGAGCACTCCAGACGCGTACGGAAGTTTCGGCGAGGAGTACTCACTGACTCCTCTGCATACTGCCTCTTTCAATGCTAGACATCCTTTTCTCGATTATAGACGCAGTAATTCTTGCTACTACTGTCATCCCCGTATATTGTCACTAAATGTGAGATACTCTAGAGCTCTGCAATAGTGTTCGTATCCCACACAGCCGAGGAGGACAGAAAGATTATTTTTACTGCATGGAAACTGCTGTCACTTGGCGGCTAGCTATAGTATCCATACTCGCTTCGGATTGGAAGATGCCTCGTGTGCGCGTCATTCGGTGCAGTATTTCCTTGCTCTTGTCTCTTCTTGTATCTCAACGGTTTCACCCATCATGTTGGCTGACTAGTCATGCTCTGTGGCGTCTCTCCCGTGTCGGACTAATTACTTAACCAGGGTCTTTATAATATCAGATGCTGTGCAATGAAGACTCTCTCTCACCTGTCTGGTTTCAGGGAAAAGACGCAGCTGCACAATATGGATGCAAAGCCTATTCCAAGCACTCCATCAACTCATATGTACGTACCCAACCCTTGAAATCTTTTCATAGCCTCGCAAATCTGACAGTTATGCTCCCGCTTCTGTGAACTCTCGACCCTGGCTTCGTCGTGTGAATTCACGGAGCGCTACATGGAGGCACTTAGCATAGTGAACGCCGAGCCGCAAGTCTAACGTCTGCTCCTGCATTCCAAGCTTCTATGAACTCTCGACATCGTGTGAAAACCTAGTCCATGGAGATCCGAAATACTGAAATACTCGCCGTCGTCATCTGCCAATAGTCGGGACACAGACGTCCAACATTTATCGTTCAACGGCTCATAGTCGATGCAAACTCTACGTTGGATTTAGCGCTAGGCTGGGGCTCGATCCTCCGACATGTAACCGTTGCACACTACTCCTACCACCGCCTCCGAATGCGGCTGTGTGCTCTTGGGTCTGGCCATGCGGAGTAAGAGTCAAATTCCATATTGACTTTTGGAATTGCGGTCTGGGCAATCCTGTAGGTATGACGATCATTGCGTACAAGAAACTCAATCTTTTCCTTATTTGGTAGCTCTTGTTGGGGCGTACATACTTCCCGTCCAAAAACCGAAGCCCCAATCGCGTGTTTGATTCGCTTCTTGACATGCAAGGAGCACTCGGCGTGGTTCCGTCACTCTCGGGATGACCTCCCTCGGCTCTGTAACTTTGCCAAGGGTCGGAAGGCACCACTCAAAATCTTTCGCTGGGAGGGGTTTGTTTTGGGTTCATGCCCTGACCGCGGCGGGCGGTAGCTCTGTGTATAAAGACAGTCGCACCTCCGCCACTGGCAAGTATGCAAAGCACTGCGTCCAGTATCCCTCCCAATACCTCTACATCCATGGCAGACACAGGTTATCAGACACGGGAGGTCCCTCAAGTGCCTTACACCGTCAATAGGACGTTCGCCTCTCTTCCGACCATAAACTTTGAAGAAAATAATTCTTCTGGTGTTAATCTTGGTCGGGCGTTCAGGAATGAGTTGGGCAATCTTCACCATGCGGATTTTACACCTGTGTTGAACGTCACCGCGAAGAAGTTTACTCTGCGGATCAATGTGCGTCTTCGAGCTGTTCCGGATTTCCCACTTTCCGTAATGCTGTGCGATCGCTGATTATCGCTAATCTAGTGGCCGGGATACTTGCCCTGGTGTGATGTTTTACATGCGTTTGACCATTGTTATGACGCGCATCCGGTCACTTTGGCGCGGCTGGCTCATATGGTCGCTCGGAAGATCAGGTTGTGTTTTGAGGTGGGTGTGATCACACAGTGATAAGCACACAAGGTTGTTGACCGATGACACGGAATTTAGGATTTAGGCACAGATGCACACCGCTCTCGCGCTTCCAACCCAGACTGGATTGTCAACAATGTCAACTTCGAAAATTTATTTTTGGTTCGGTTGGTGCATGTTGGGAAGGGAAGTTGGCAGCCCGTCATAACATACCGCTCCAATGGAACGCTCGCTTGATCATAGAAAGTGTAGGTTTGGCGGTATAATTGTACGAATATCAGAGGAGGCTTTGTCCGCGTAGTGTAGTCGATTTATCCTTGATTCTAATCTACCAGTCTGACATACCGTTACTCGCACTGTCTGATGGGTCATCAAATTTGAGTCTATAAATGGTAAGTGAATCCGTGGTGGCGTGGGACACCAAGTCCTCTCAACTCGAAGTTCTGAGTTCAAGTTCAGGCTACCGCCACTGCAAGTTGTGATCTCACCTTGTCGACCTCTTTCTTGTACTCTTACTTTCGCTAGCCATGTTCCAACGATAACCGCGATACTCATTATTCCCTCATAAACTTGATACAGCGACTCCATTATATGACAATGGCAAGTCTGGAGGCGCTACATGACACAATAGCAGCTATCTTCGACCAGGTCCAAATCTCCTTAGCAAATCATCGCAAGAACAGTGTTGCCTTGGCCAAAGCACACGCGCATGCAGTCAAGATCAGCCAAACCCTTCCAAGAGGGTCGCAGTCTCTTACGGGCGAGCGTCGCTTCAAAAAGGCGTTTGTAGACATGCTGGCCCGCGTGTTGGTTGTGAAGAAGGGCGTGCAGCCGGCGGATAGAGTTGTAAAATTTGTCGGAGCGTATGTTGCGTACATCTCAGCCAAAGGTGTGTGGCATCTTCCTCGCAGTGGGCGTCGGTTTACGGACTCTGCAACCCTCCCACAGGACTTTCCCTACCGACGTCGTCAAGTTCTTCACGAGACAACGAGGAATCCGACACTCCCGTATCCAGGTTCGTTGCGGACCTGCTCAAATTTCTTCTCAAAGGGTTTCAGGCAAAGGACAAGAATGTGCGTTTTCGCTCTGTAAGTACAGTGGCCGAGTTGGTTAGTCACTTGGGAGAGCTAGAGTACGCGTCGTGCCTCCTACTATGCGTAAAAACAGCTGACTTTCTGTAGTGAGGACATCTATGATCAACTTCGGTGCGCTTTACTGGAACGACGACGTGATAAGGAGGCCTTCATCCGGTCTCAAGCAATCTTGGCGCTGGCAAAATTGATGGATAGCGACTCAGAGGAGGATGAAGAAGACGGAGAAGAGACCATCATGAGTTGTGTTCTAGACTCTCTTTGCAGTGACGGCTCTCCGTACGTCGATTGTCCATTGGTTCTGTGATAAAGAAGCTAAACGAACCTTAGTGAGGTTCGCCGGGTGGCTCTCGTCAATCTTCCACTGACGCCAGTCACTCTACCCATCATCCTTACTCGAACGCGAGATGTCGACCCTTGTGTCCGTTACCTCGTCTTCAGCAAATCCCTACGTCACTTTAATCCTGCTCAGTTGACCATCAGTCAGCGTGAGACGCTCGTCCGTGATGGTCTTGGCGACAGGGATGACAAAGTCAAAGCCGCCGCCGCCGATGTCGTCGACGACTGGTTTGATATTGCCAGGGGAGAGAACAAGGCCGACTTTCTCTCTGACATCATGCAGTTCTTAGCCCTCTTTGATCTTACTGACGATAATGGCCTCACTGTCGCTTCGGATGCCTTGCGCTCCATCTTCGCTACTAAGGCACCCGCTGTGCGCAAAGTCGTCTTCCCTGGTAAACGAACGCTTTAATATCGTGTAAAACCATACGTTGATTGCTGACGCAGTATCTTTAGTGACCTATTGGCGAGAATTAACTCCAGAAGCCGCTGTATTTGCTCGTTGCTACATCGAGTATACGTCGTCCGATTCTGTTGAGGCGTCCTGCTCTGGGATAGGACTGAACACGAGCCGCATGATGGAAGACGCTGGTATTCCTGTTGTGATGGCGTTTGCTTTCTTTGTACAGGAGAACTGCAACCTCATGCTAGACGTTAATGAAGAGCTCGAAACCCTCAAGGCCGAAAGAGGCCACGGTGGCCTCCCTTTGGACGAAGAGCAAAATTCGGTTTTGGAGCAATGCGAACAAGAACTCGTCCAGAGAGTCTGTATTCTTGGAGAAATTCTGAAGATCGCATGTTGTTTGGACTATTCGGACGAACTAGGCCGTAGGAAGATGTTCCTTGTGATTCGCAAGTATCGAGTTTTCCATGTTCCCAAAAAGTCGCTAACTTTTGCTTGTAGGATCCATGATTGGCGTGGAATCTTTGCCTGAGTCACTTGTTGACCAGTGCCTTGAAGTCTTGAAGGTAATGACTGATGATCGTGAAATGATCAAAGTTACAGTTGAAGTGATGGGCGAATTGCGCGATCATCTATTCGACGAGGAGGATGACTCTAATGGGCAAGATGAATCACCCTCAGTAAGTGTGGTATCATATATTCGTTAGATATCTCCTAATATACCAACAGGACGTCGAGGCAGCTCGTGTCAACGTACTTAACACTAGCAGGCTTGGAAATTCCAAGCGTCCCACGCGTGAGCTAAGCAGAGAAGAGGAACTCCGTCTGGACGAAATAGACTTAAGATGTCTTATTATCTCCATTGCAATGTTGAAACGTGTTCATGGGGTCAGTAGTTTTTGTGTGATAATATCGTTCATTCTCTCACATACCTTTTTTTCACAGAGATTCAACGAGAATTCCGCACTTGAAGGAATCGTCAATGACCTGATTGTCCCTTCTATCAAACGTGTAGAATCGGTCTTCCGCGAACTTGGTCTGATTGCATTGGGTTTGTGTTGTCTCATCGCAAAGGTACGTAAGTATATGCACACAATCGCAGAAGTATGTCTCTTATAGTGCTTTGCAGGATATGGCGCTGCAATCGTTTCCATTGTTCTGTAGTCAAGTGCAGCGTGTTCCTGAGAGACTCAAGCCGAAGGTTCTGCAGATAGTGCTCGACATTCTCTTGATGCATTCAGATGTTTTCTTCCATAGGTCGCAAGAGACGGTGAGCCGAGCATAAGTCCAATATATTCAAACGCCCTATACTTACTGTCGTATCCTCGATGATAGACAGACCAGATTCTCTCGTTTCTGCTGCAGACGTTTGAGGAAGAAGAATCGCCAGACATACGAGCCGTGATTTGTACTGGGCTTTCGAAGCTCATGCTCAATGGGATCGTGACCGATACGCGGGCAAGTAATATTAAAAATGCGTCTTCCGGACTTTAGCCGCTGACACTACTTGTCAGGTTCTCGCAGCTTTAGTTTTAGCTTTCGTGGCACCCGCAAATTCCGATAATCAACAGCTCCGACAGTGTCTATCTTTCTTCATCCCAGCTTACTGTTACTCTTCATACGCCAATCAAACTCGCATGCAATCCGTAAGTCCTTTGTCATGAGGAGATTAACGGGCTGACAATTGCTCTAGATTTTCTGGATTGTGTTCGACCTGGTTTCGCAAGCATATGAGGAGATGGAAGAAGAAGAGACTATGATTACCCCCGTGCAATTTTGTGCGCTATTCGTGGACTGGACTGATCCCCAGAAGCGGGCTTCTGGGTATGTTCAATCCTCCTGATCGCTCTTAGACGCGCCCTTCATACCAAGCTTTATTTCCTAGATCATCCTCGCGATTAGACTCTGATGACACTCACTTCAATCTTGCAACTGATATCCTGAAAGCATGCTATGACGATCAACGAACTTGTAAGTTCCCGATTGTTTGTTCCAGTCTTCTTGATAACCAATTAGATTGATAGTTGAACGAAAATCAATCTGCCATGTATTATCGAAGCTGTACCTTCCTATGGTCTCTAACCCGTGCAGTCTGCTCTGTCTTCGAACTCTTCTCGAGAATCTAGAACAGGTAGGCGGTTCATCACAGTTACTCTATGTAATCGTTCCTCCTTACGGCGCTTTTATCAGTGCTCAGTTGAAGATCCCATAATCCAGAAGGCATTAGAGAAGTTTGGAGCAAAGGCCATCAAGCAGTACTCAAAGCAATTGAAAGCCATTCAACCTCATGAGCATACCGACGATCCACGATACATTGAGATTCTAAACACCGTACGGGCCACTGAGATATCCGACTACCAAGATGCAGAGCAGGCTTCCGACGAGTCTGATCCGGAAAATGAGTTGCTCCGCGGCAGGATGATGAGTCCTATGAAGCCGTCCACGCGCCGGAAGGCAAGGTTCGTAATGGCTTTCATGCACGTGAGGAGCCATTGGTTGATTTGATGATCCTCAGATCCACTTCAACTGAAATTGAAGATGATACGGATGATGCTGATTCTGCGAGTCATGCTTCCCCACCTTCTTCAAGGTACGTAGTTTTGCGATTTATGCGAAATTTTCTAACGTGTGGTCTCAATAGATCACCTTCACCCTTGCCGTCTTCTTTATCCTCGTCAACGCCGTCTCCCGTGAATCTGCTGAGCGGAAACGGGAAAAACGAGAAAATGTTAGCATTCAAGGTCTCAAAGAGAATACGAACCTCTGAGTTCAAGTGAGTTGGCGTATCATAGCCAACGCCTGATGCACTAATTGCTACCGTTCAAACACAGAGCGACTAACACGCATAATTTTGGATAAACCAGCGAACGGGATGGTATCAATGATTCCAGGATTAATTATAAGCGCTCAACTTCCCCAACATATCTCTCACGCAATACGCCTCATTGCAACTCTTTTTTTTTTTTGCTATTCTAATATCTAACACGTTAGATTGAATAGTATTTCCTGTACCTTTCAGCTGGATTTTCTGAATTTTGGGAGCACTCGTATCCTGAGGATCTCTTTCCAACGATCACAGCGGGCGTCCTCAGGTGCGGTGTCAAGCGTTAGTCGCAAGCTGATATATACAGTTCACTCTAATGAGGTGGTTGTACATTGATGGACTGTGAGTTTCAAAGACTGCATTTCATGAAATGGCGGATAAGTTACTACCGTATCACAGGAGAAATGCAACGCAAACGCTGATCGTTCGCAATGTGCATATAACGGACTAACCGGACTGATTTTTATCGATATTACATTTGATTTAGAGATTACATAGGGCACGAGAATAACCTTCTCCGTTTCTCAGTTCCATAGAAGTGAGTCGATTCAAGGCGACGGCTGACCTCCTGCATATGCACCTTAGGCTTCATAAGGTGTGTGTCACTGTCCTTTGTTTCGGATATAGTTAATGACTGGTGATCTTTACTTATCAACCATCTTCTTGACTGTTTATCAATAAGACAGATAGGTTGTTGTACGGTCCGCTAGCACATGTTGTGTATCTCAATGCTGGTTCCAACAGGCCGCTCCAAGTCTAAACATGATGGCAACATGTACAAATCTTCAACCGAGGGTTATTCCTGGTATAAATACAGCCACTTGAACTTGACCTCGCCGACCCCCCGCGTCGGTCCCCCCTCCCCCAACTCTGGCCATCTATTGTTGAGTCTAGCTGTTAATTATAGTTATGCTATCCCGCATATTACTCTGCCTTCTTTCTCTTGCACACGTGGCTTTTGCCCAGCATGTATTTGCGCATTGGATGGTAAGCTCTGTATCAAGATACTCAGCTTTCGACTCACAGCTGACCGCAACTTTTATAGTTGGCCGAAGCATACTCATTTACACAGAATGACTGGGAGAATGATATTTCCAGTGCTCGGTCTATTGGTATTGATGGCTTCGGTAATGCCTTTGACTGCTTTGTTGCGTAATGACGGTCCCTAATATGTTGTCATGATAGCTTTGAACATGAATGCAAACGATTATGAAGCTTCAAGACTAGTTGATGCTTACGCTGCAGCCGCAACTTTCAGTAATCCCGATTTCAAACTTTTCATTTCGTTCGACATGTCCTACTCGTGGTCCGTGTCCGGTATGGTGTCCATCGTCACTGCTCACGCCGATTCTCCCGCTCAGTACGAGTGGAACGATAAGGTGCTTGTGTCGACATACTCTGGCGATACCGGAAGCTATGGCAATGTCGATTTCTGGAGTGGATTTAAGAGCAATTTGGCTAACCAGGGTGTCAGCATCAGCTTGGCACCTGCTTTTACTACTTACAGAGACCCGAACTTGGCTAGCAAGTTGTTGAGTACATACCCAAGTATCGACGGATTTATGAACTGGTGGTCATGGTATATTCTCGTTAAGGCTACTGTTCCTTGTGTTGATTCTGACGAAACTTCTCATTGTCTCGCGTCTTTCACAGGCCTAACGATATTCTTGCCAACCTTACAACGGATACTGATGTTGCATACCAGAAGGCCATCAGTCAGCGCACAGGGCCTTATATCATGGGTAAGCTATCTTGTCGTAAGGTGTCTCCTCCGTACCTGCTCTGAACGCTCTGCTAGGTGTTTCTCCATGGTGGTACAAAGATCTATCTGCCGATCAGAACTGGGGGTTGAGTACTCAGATACGCTCTAGAATTATATGTGGCAGCAAGCCGGTGCATCTCGTCGTATTCGAAGTAATACTCGATACGTATTGCTAACGAAGTATATGTCACTAGTGCAAGTCAAGCCGGATATCGTTGAGATTATCACCTGGAGCGGCTGCGGAGAATCGCATTACATCGCTGATCTGAATCCTAACATTAACATTGGTAACGCTACATATGTTGATGGGCAAGATCATGCCCCATGGAGGAAAGTGGCGCAGTATTATAACAGCTGGTATAAGACTGGCACGCAGCCGACTATCACTGTACGTACCTCGGTCTTACATATACCCCCTAAGTTATAGATTGCACGTGCTAACCTGCGCGAGCATAGGAAGATCAAGTGATCTTTTGGTATCGAAACTTTCGGAAAGAACCCCAAAAGTGCTGTCTGTGCCGGTGGAATCACTTCTGCCCCACGCAACGCGAATTTCCCAGCGGATGAAGTCTTCGCGCTTACGATGGTCACCTCGGACGCTATGATCACTCTCGATATTAGCTCCTCTCACTCCGAATTCACTGCCCATAGCAATCAAGTATCTATGGGCAGCGTACCGTTCCCGGTCGAGGACAGCCAGATTCCCTACATCCAGATCCCGCGGAACAGCGTGAAAGTCAAGGATGGATACGGGAGCATTTTTGTCGAGAAGACCTGCACAGAGTATAATTTCAATCCTTTTGTCGGTATTGTGGTATGAGTACGTACCTGTTACTATTTATTCTTTTTACTAAGCAACATCGATGATGAGATACAATGCAGTATCAGAGATTCTATCATTTGTTCATCACAGCATTCTACTTACGACAGATATGTTCACTTCTCGGATGAAATGAAGGGTCTGGACTATCACTGCTTAAAGATAAGTTTTTAAGAAAGAAAAACAGAGTACTTTTTTACGAGGTTTACGGCGATCAACACCGTTTCGTTCTGTTCGTCTCAAAAGTGCTACGTTCTGCGATCAAGAGGCAGATAGGCGAGATAAATCTGCTGAATCAGCATTCCCCCCTCCGATTTTTCGGTCAATGTCTGCTCCCACGTTAAACGTAATTTCAAGCATATGGGCGAATATTCTAGGATGTCGGGTAGACTTCGCAATCATCAGAAATTATACCGTATATATAAATGAGAGACATATTGGCGTCGAGCCCATCTTCATTCCTCATCAGCTCTTACTAGTAGTATTCGACCACTCTATCCACCTAACATGGTTTTGAAACTTTTCGGCAGCCCACAGTCCAAACCCACCTTACGTGTCGCTCATATTCTCAAGGAGAAACAAGTCCCTTTCGAGTTCATCGTCATCGACTCATCCGCGAAAGAGCATAAGAGCCCCGAGTATCTTAAGAAACAGCCGTTTGGGCAGATCCCGTACACCGACGACGACGGGTTTATTCTCTTCGAGACCCGCGCCATCTGCAAGTACGTTGCCGCTAAGTGGCGCGACCAGGGTTCTCCGTTGCTGCCGGACCACAATGACTTGAAGGCCACGGCGCTGTTTGACCAGGCCCTCAGTATTGAGTATAGCAACTTCGATCCCATTGTGATAGAAATCCTTATGGAGAAAATGTACAAAGCGTAAGTGCTCATTATAATTTATATATTGAAGTTGGACTGACGTGACTTATATGATAACAGTAAGTTCCTGGGGCAGGAGCCTGACCAGGCGAAGTTGGCTGCGTCCATGGAGAAGCTTGGCGGGAAGCTTGAGGGCTACGAAGCCATCTTGAGCAAGCAGAAGTATCTTGCGGGTGATGTATGTTACGCATTCCTGTGCTGAGTCAAATTCAAGTTAGTGTTGCTGATAATGTCTTACAGAATGTAACTCTCGCGGATCTCTTCCATCTTGCATTGGGCTCCATGCTAGCCGAGGTCGCAGACATCCAACTCCTCTCAGACAAGACCAAATATCCTAATGTTGCAAGGTAAGTCTGTCGCGTCTTGCTCTTGTATCACATGGTGAACAACTTCGAAACCGTCGCAGGTGGTGGGCAGACATTTCGTCACGCTCTGCTTGGCTTGAAGTACAGAATGGAATCTAGGAGTAGATAATCTCTTGACCAGAAATATGGTCTTGATCGTCGTCGTTGCATGTGCAATATCCCCCAGCGCTTGAAGTGACTAACTTGGATTAAATTTCCTACTGAAACGGTGAAGCGGTCTATGACCTAAGTACCTTGTCATCAGGATTCATAACTGCGAGATTGAACTCACCACGGGCAATTTTATCCGCAACATTCTGAATTCAGAGCTCTAGCTGATCATGTGGGGATGAGTCGTTACGTTGATGCTTGCTTCGGTGAACACCGTCCCACCAAATCGAGGTGTTGAGAACTTTGTGGCGTCGCACGATAAGGGAATATGGCTACTATTGGCGTCTGCTCTCTCAGTCAGGACTCTGATCGTTAATCCAGGCTGAGACCTCCATCTTGTAGCATCCCAAGAACTTGAATGTAGACTGACTGAAGGCTTAGTAAAGGTCAGTGTCGGCACCGACAGTCCACTGTACATGTTGTTGCCTCGGATAACTTGCGCCCTCGCTTACCGCCACTGTAAATCAACTTGGCTGATCTTCTTCAAGTTAGCAGTCTCACTGCTTACAAAGCCCCAGATTCCGAAATGTCTGCGCTGTGATTGGTAGAATGCGGCGTCTGCTACGGAAGAATAGATATCGTAGACGTAAGAATAAGATGTACTGTGCATTGAATTCCGAATACTCACTGACAGTCATCACCACAGCTGACAGCGCGTCGTCGTATTGATCTGACGATTTATATCAACTGCAGCGCTTCGTCGACTAGAGACAGCTGAATAAGCCATCTCCGTACTGTCTTCAGTCCGACACGCCGGTATATGACTCCACACCCTCAACACACATCTGTGGAACATCCGTCACAGAGAGTGTTAAGATCTGTTTTGAGACAAATATATATATTCAGTGCGCGTACATGCTTTGGAGGCCCACTTTCAATCGCATTTTCTTCATTTGCAACATCTCCTCACAGCTAACCCCCCGTAAATATGGTCTTTAAGCTCTTCGGCAGCCCACTTTCTAGGCCGACACTGCGAGTCGCCCATATTCTCAAGGAGATGCAAGTTCCATCCGAATTCGTAGCCATTGAAGTCTCAGCAAAGGAGCACAAGACGGCCGAGTACCTCAAGAAGCAGCCCTTCGGCCAGGTCCCATACATTGACGATGACGGATTTGTTCTCTTCGAGACTCGTGCAATTTGCAAGTACATCGCTACCAAGTGGCGCGGTCAGGGTCCTGCCCTCTTCCCCGATCCCAGCGACTTGAAGGCTACCGCGCTGTTTGACCAAGCACTCAGCATAGAGTATAGTAACTTCGATAACACCGCGATCAATATTGCCCTTGAAAAGGTCTACAAACCGTGCGTGTCTGCGCTCATAAGGGCAAGAGCTTAGGATCTGATCACTCACTTCTTTAGTAAATACCTAGACAAGCCGACTGACGAGGCACTTTTGGTTGAACAAGTTAGAAAGCTTGAGGAGAAGCTTGACGGCTATGAGGCAATCCTTAGCAAGCAAAAGTATCTTGCAGGAGAGGTACGTACTGTCAACCATCGACTGCAGTTCCGAGTGTGAACCTAAATTCTTTAACCTGTAGTACGTCACTCTCGCGGACCTTTATCACCTATCGTTTGGGTCCTTCATTACTGAGGAAGGAGGATTGACGCTCCTCACTAACGAGGCGAAGCATCCTAATGTTTCAAGGTAAGCGTCGAATACACCGTCACACGGCCACAAACTCACGGCGATACGTATAGGTGGTGGAAAGATATCTCCTCTCGTCCAGCATGGTTAGCTGTCAAGGGAGGACTCTAAGCCTGTCTTCTCGAACATTGGCAGATTGTCGGTCTGGTTAGGAATTTTCTGATCAGGTGGGGATGAGTCATTACGTTGACGGTGATTGCTTCGGTGTACACCGTCTCGCCAAATCGAGGTGTCGAGAACTTTGTGGCGTCGCGGGATATGGGAATATGACTATGTACTACTACTGGCGTCTGCACTCTTCAAGATGATCGTCCCACCAGGCTGAGACGTCCATCTCGTAGCATCCCAAGAACTTGAATGTAGACTGAAGGCTTAGTCAAGGTCAATGTCAGCGCCGATTATCCATTGTGCATGTTACTGGCCTGGATGACTCGCCGGCCCCTCTCGCTTATAGAGCAAATGATAGTTCTCCGAATCAAGGCTGCACTCCTTCAAGTTGGCAGTTACATTGCTTACAAAGCCCCAGATTCCGAAATATCTGCCCTGTGATTGGTCTGGCGTGGCGTCTGCCGCGGAAGAATAGATACTGTGGACGTAAGAATAAGATGTACTGTACATTGAATTACGAATACTTACTGACAATCTCTGATCCCACAATTTATATTAACTGTAGAGTGGCTGAATAAGCCAACCAGTACTGTCTGCAGTCCGACTCGCCGGTATATGACTGCACATCCTCAGCATACGGGGGACGGTATCTGTGGAACGTTCTTTATGGAGAGCGTTAAGGTCTATTTCGGACAAATATATATATCCAGTGCACATACATTCTTTGGAGGCCCACTTTTAATCGTGTTTCTCCATCTCCAACGTCCCTCGCAGCTGACCTCTCGTAAATATGGTCTTTAAGCTCTTCGGCAACGCGCGTTCCAGACCGACACTACGAGTCGCCCATATCCTCAAGGAGATGCAGGTTCCTTTTGAATTTGTAGCCATCGACGTCCAAGGAAATGAACACAAGACGGCCGAGTATCTCAAGAAGCAGCCCTTCGGGCAGATCCCATACATTGACGACGACGGGTTTGTTCTCTTCGAGACTCGTGCGATTTGCAAGTACATCGCTACCAAGTGGCGCGGTCAGGGTCCTGCCCTCTTCCCCGATCCCAGCGACTTGAAGGCTACCGCGCTGTTTGACCAAGCACTCAGCATAGAGTATAGTAACTTCGATAACGCCGCAGTCAATATTGCCGTTGAGAAGGTCTACAAACCGTGCGTGTCTGCGCTCATAAGGGCAAAAGCTTATGATCTGATCACTCACTTCTTTAGTAAATACCTAAACAAGCCGACTGACGAGGCACTTGTTGCCGAGCAAGTCAGCAAGCTTGAGGCGAAGTTAGAAGGCTATGAAGCAATTCTTAGCAAGCAGAAGTATCTCGCAGGCGAGGTACGTACCGTCGGCTGTCGATTGCTGTTATAAGAGTGACTCAAAAGTCTTCGACCTGTAGTACGTCACTCTCGCGGATCTTTATCATATAACGTTTGGGTTCTATATTGTTGAGGAAGGAGGACTGATGCTCTTCACTGACGAGGCGAAGTATCCTAATATGGCAAGGTAAGCATTGGATACATTGTCACATGTCCAGGAACTTATGACGATACGTATAGATGGTGGAAAGATATCACTTCTCGTCCGGCGTGGTTAGCTGTCAAGGGAGGACTCTAAGCCTGTTTTGTCGAACGTTGGCAGATTGTCGACCTGGTTAAGAATTTTACCGATCTCTAGTAAATATATATATGTAGATGACGTTGAATATTTGAGAAATGAAAGCATTACTCACAAACTTTCGTAAATTTAGCAGACTCTACGATGGCAGAGGTATGAATAGTGAGTTACGAAATCTTGTAATAGTTGCAGTGCACGAACGGATGGCTGGAAGCGAATGCGATTGAATACTTATTAGTACAAACAACTTAAATGATAGATTTGAGATGATCCATTATGGGTATAAATTTCGCCCAAATTGCTTTCCAATGGTACGGGGTATCCGGTCTGCAGATACAGTTAATAAAAAAACTAGCGTATCTGCAAGCCAACTCACCCGAAAATCTCGTGCTGTATCTCTTCAGACCTTTGGTTCTGGTACCCATCCCAAGTAATGCGTGGTATTACCGCGGATAGTCTCTGTATACAGTTCTGCTCCTCAGTGATATTGACACACCGGGAGATACGAAGGTGTTCCAGAGGGGCACAGCCATGTGCAGTCCGGAATTGAAGGAGTTCGATGAATGCATCGAGGCAACCGTAATGCTTGCCATCCGGGTGAGTGCACTGTGCAAATTCAAAGTTCCGTATCTCGAGGGTTGTCATTTGGGGGAAAGCACAGGTCGCCGGCGTCAGGTGAGTGCGCGACACGTTCCAAGCTATGACGGGAGTTCCTAAGAACTCTTCTAAGGAGGAGGCTAGCTTGCGTGACCCAGTCAAACGTAATATTTCGACGCCAGGTGTGGAAAGACCTAACGCGAGCGTGTCGCTGAAAATGTGATCCGTTGTCGGAGAGCCGGAGCCTGATGAAATAGAGAGACATCGGACAGAAGTGAGGGGCAAACCAGTCAAAACGGACATCATCATCTCGAATATGTCACCGCTCTCTCTAAGCCTGATGTGAAACCCAATCTCGTAGTTGTATGGCATTCTTGGGTTCGGCGACGAGAGACCAGGACCTGAGGCGGCGGCTGAGCGACCCCGGAGGAAATATGGACCATATCGTTCGGTAAAGATATACAACTTTTCGATCGGGGAAGGCGCGCTTAAAGTGGTTTCTCCCTTCAGCTTTGAACCCAACGCAACGCAAGCCGAAGAAGCTTTCTCTTCAAATCGGAATTCGATCCTTGTAGAGCCAGGGAAACGCAAATAGTCTAAAAGAATCCGAGACCCATAGCTGGAGGTACAAAGGTGTCTGAACTTCTCCAAATGAGGCAAATTGACGATAGGTATGTTGAATGGGTGCCTGCTCCTACGTAGAGCCTCGTTCTTCGGTTTCTTCGCAGTCACCTCAAGTGCAAGGTTGAGATCTCGAAGAAGCGGCATACCGCGTAATACTTCTAGTACTTCCGTGACTTTGGCTTGATGTAGGTCGTCGTAGTCAACAGACATAGTCTGAAGCAAGCTGAGGTTGGTCAACCGATTCCAGTGTAAAGCAACACGATGTGCGCGAAACTCTACGAGTCGAGGGAACGTCGATAATTTTGGCGGAAACTCAGGTTCTATCCAGAGTTCATGAGGGAGAGTCATTGATAAATTGAGCTTCGTAAGCTGAGGGTACGCTTTCTTGAAGATTGGCCACTCGAAGATCCCACCGTTATTGCAGTCAAGCCGGCAATGGAGCTCCTCCAGTCGACTAGTGTTGACAATATCGCCAAAACGAGCTTCAAATCCCTCGAGGATTATACTTTGCTCGTCGATTATTGCCATAAGCGGCCGCTCCTTCGATCGCTCGAGCGCTAGCTGAAGGGTGTCGTCCGGGATTGGAAGATACAAACGACTCCATAGATACGAGTCCTGGACAACAATATCTCGCCAGCGTCGGCACACAAATAACAGAGACATCCACCAATACCACTCCTCGATTTGAACGCTCCAGTTTTTCTGACACTGGCGGGAAAAAATGGATGAAGCCGCAAGACGAAATACTCGCAGTAAAAGCTCGGGAGGGAGATTGTCGATTAATGAAGTGGTAACTTGGGTTGAGCCATCGCTGATTGGATTTTCCGAAGGATATTGGAGTGCCATTGAGAGTAGAATAAAGTGAGGGCGTATACAGAAGTTTAGTTTGAAAGACCGGAGGGGCAGTTGTGTAGTCCGGACTGCTGTCACGTGGAATCTACCAAAACATAAATACGTATTTCGTTAATATCAGATATCTGCAGCAATTAACGAGACTCGTACGTCTTATTGTAGTGGCCTACTGATCACTGTAGTCAGTGAGCGAAGTGGATGAACTTCTGAAGTGCCGCCACTAGTGATAGTCACGACATCCCGTGTGACGACGCACGTCACGCACGGCGACAATGCGTGATTGCCATATTCGGCTATTATGGTCACGTGAGGTACACCCGTGGCCAAGTGCTTCGAGTTGCACGCTACTGACAACCACTACCCCCACCACCTCATTCTCCACAGCAAGCTCATGGAATCTCTTACGAACTTAGCCACCTCGCTTCCAACATCAAATCTGGTCAATGCAGAAAAAGATCTGCTCAACAACTTCAAGGGTAACTCGAGAACATGCAATTTGTTCTGAGATCTGACTTACTTTTCAAACTTTAGCGGCCGCGTTAAGCATCACGACTCTTTACAAGTCTTCTTTGCGTACATCGAAACGATCATACAACTCTGGTTATGCGGCAGCCTGCCAGGATCTCTTGCTAATGATACAGCAGGGGGTCTCTGCGGGAGGAACTAGCGACCTGAACGGTAGCGGCATGACCATTGGACGTGTCATGGACTACCTAGAAGCACGACTAGACGCAATCAAATCTAGGGAGGAGGAAGAAGAGGAAGACGAGGAAAAGGACAAGGAGAGGGAACGACTGTCGAAAACCGCGCCAAACGCTCCTTCGGTCCCCAAAGCCCCCAGCCCTGGAGGGTCTTCATCTCGGACAAGAGGTTTCGTAAGTTTTGACGTGTTTTTATGTATGTTTAGTGCTGATATGTGACTCAGGGAATGGCTGCCCCAATGACTCCTCAGTCTCCTACTCCCTCTGTGCCCGCCCCACCTCCTGCTCAACCCCCTTCACCGACGCCTGCACCATCACTGTTGTCCCGAACTTCGGCCTCAATGCCTTCACTTCCGATGCAACGCAACCCAAGAAGTCGTGTTTTTATGAACGCCAAGGAAGCGGTAATCGCCTCCTCAAGTTCGTTTTCTCCCTTGATGTCTGCGACTGCCGACGCTCCTTTAGCGATTATTCCTCATCCCACAACCCCCGACATGCCACAGCTCCCGATGTCTGAAACGGTGGGATCCAAGCGCCGCCATTCTGCGATTACAGATTCGTCAACCCCCAGCGTCACTCCTACCGCATCAGGTAGCTCACGGCGGCGCACGAGAAGCTCACGGAACTCGACGTCTATCCGTGACGCAAACGACCAGATTCAGTCGCACATTTCAGACGCCATGGAGGTAGAAGAAGAAGGTCGGGAGCGCAAGCGTGTCGCAAGACGCTAAGGAGCTGGAGATGCTCGGTTGACGAGAGCGATCCGAAGTCAGACCATCATTTGTAGCCGTATGTTCCCATATCATTATTTTGTGCATCATTGTCCGCCGCATGCTCGCCTTTCCATAAACCCTTTAGCATTATAAATTGCTTTCTTACGATTTAACGCCTCATTATTGGTTCCCAGAACGCTCCCAACCAACTTTCCCGAGTATATACGCCGGGGCATCTCATGCACAACATTCTTTTGCTCCCTTCTTCATTCGTAACAGTAGTAGTAGCTTAAAGGATACCCTTCACTCATTGCCCTTCGCCTACCGTCCAGCGTTCGTTTAGATCAAATTTTTGTGAAGACTGTATTCCTACACATAACACATAACAATTGTTCGAATATTGTACGACTTATAGCACGCTTCGAAAGTTAAGACGATATACGTAAGAGAGTATGTACTAGATACGGGGAACAGACTTTAATCATCGTGCTGAATGACGATACGGACACTCTCCCCGCTCGTGATCGTCCCATATTGATCTGGATTCCGATGTTCCATGTCCTCGCTATTTCTGTCGCGCCGGGAGGACATCAAAGATATCACGGTATGCAGAGTTTGGCGTACATCCTGAGGTACCGTCGCCTCGTAGAGATGATAGATCGTCGCCCTATCGTCCGAACCAAGTTCCTGAGATTCGAGCGTCGCCATACCAGAACTTTCCCAGTCAAAGTCCCGCCAGACCCACCATGCGGTTGCCACTAGTAAAGCATTGAACCCGGAGAACACGAGCGGGGCCCTTTGCAGAAGATCCCAGTTGATGACGCTGAGGAAGCCAAAAGCAAGACCGATATGGCATGGTAGAAACTTTATGTGGTGGTTATAGCGATCGGAGGCGGTGGTAGACGAGGGCATATATCCGAAGATAGGTGAGAACGTCATTGAGGACAGATGGGAGGGCGCCAGGAAGGGAAGGAAGCCAACGACAAGAACATACGGGAGAAATAGAACCATCCTGAGTAGCAAGCGAAGGCCACGGGAGAGGTTGGTGTGATAACCCTTCGGTCTATGTTTCCATAATGCTGCAGGTGGTTCGAATAGAGGCCGAATGGAAGTCTTCGCAGGTGGCGACAACGGAAAGGAGGACAATGTGGTGGGAGATCCTAATGTGGCTGCCAACGATTCCAGCGATGTTATCGCGCCAAATAGAACCAGTTCCCGACGATCTTCTTCCACCTCCGCAACTAAAACCGGAGAGCTTATGATAGGAATCACCTGAGGCGTGTTTTGTGGGACCATAGGTGCCTCGATCACGTCCCTGACATCTACCACTAGCTGATGCTCGCGGCGCTGAAGAACGTAAGCTCGGTCAGTCCATCAACGCTATCGAGATAAACATTTAATCTAGCAGACCTTTGTCAAACTCTTTGTCTTGTGGACGAACTTCTTCGCCGAAGCACCTGCTTTCTTGACTACCCGAAGTAAGGTGTTCACGTTCTTCTTCGTATTTACGGCCTCCACCGGAGAATTGTCAATGGCTTCTTCACTCTGCACTTGAATAGCCGGAATATCTTGCTTATTACCAGACGGGTTTCCCGTGGGAAGCAGGAAAGGGTCGTCGCCGTAGTCCAATGGCGTGGGGATAGTCGACACCGATGCCATAGTAGTTGAGAATACTATGGACTCGTCCAATGCATTAAGTAGGCTGGAATCATTAATTTCGAGGCCAAGACCACTGTCTTTAGAAGGAAATCCCGGAGGAAGTCTGTGGTTTCGAAAGCATGCCGCAACTCGCCGTTCAACGCTTGCCTCCTGAGCAAAAAGGAATTTGTCAGTCTGAGACAGGAGACTGTGTAAGAAACTTACTAGATCCGAGGCAGACGGTTTCCTTCTGGTCGTGTTACGGGGGATTGCCTCCGAAAAACGGGCATTATACCGTGCTGCTGCGTTCATTGTTGTTTTATAAAAAAGGATGGAAATTCGGGGTAAGAAATGCGCCAGGCAATTCGGTGATGGAGACGAGAACAAGAGATATAACACGCTGATCAGCTTCAGCGGCACAAACCACGGAGTCAACCTTGTTGAAAGCCGCATCGTGGCGCTGACAGTTTCCTTGTCTGTGAAAAAAATCCAGCCATGAGGCTGACTATACCGTGACTTGAGTTGGCCAACATGATTCCAGATACTTCGACGTCCGAAGACAGTGTGTATGAGTACTGCGATTTAGGTGACTTCATTAGAATACGTAGTGTCCCCATGCACTCACGTACTAGTACACCGCGTTTTCTTTACAACGGTGAGGCCTGTCGTGTTAAAACGGAAAACGTAAGAAACCGAGAGCTTTGCAGTGGTGCTAAGCAAGCCGGAAAAATTAGTTGCTTCATGTTCAAGATATCCTGCTACGAAGTTTCCAACAGACGAGTACTTAGTCACTGGTTGACGTTGATGGTGGCAGTGGACAAGCCGATAGTGCCAGACGCTGATAACGCCACGAGGTTTGCTAAGTACCCAATTAGGAAAACACACTTCACTCCCGCCATGACGTCATTATCCTATAACAGTTGATACTCCAAGTATCTGCACTTTTTCCGAAATTAGTACTCGAACCGCCAGATTAGTCGATGAATGTTGAACAATGTTCAAGAAATATGTTTATTCGTAGTAACCATGACCAGCCTCATACATTTCCGCGAACGTACTCGGAGGGTTGGTAGGCACTTTAAGTTATTTAGGAGAATAGCACCTGGCTGAAGTACTCGTAACCGTAGTAGAAATCAGTGAATACTAAAACATAGAATTGTAGAAATCCAGGACTAGCAAATCGATAGGATAGAAACTGGTGAGAAAGCCGAAAGAGTCAGAGGGGGGGGGGGAAGATCCAGGCCATACTACCAGCAGCCCATTGCCTGAGTCAAAGACAATCAGAACAGTGGGAGATGGTGACATGAGCGACGTGTTGCACTCTACTAGTCCGACCTGTAGTACAACACCGGCTGCCAACAACCTTGAGAGACGTGGCGTAACTCTGTTATGTAGAGTCGTTTGAAGTCGATTCTCTGCAACACCCAGTTAGGATCATTACCGGGCCGTGCACCAGGCGAGCCCATCCCCTAGGTCATAATGTCAGTTGATGCCTATCATTTATATTTCTCGTGAGCTTACGGTGTAGAAATCGTGGACCTTCGTGGCAAGGGTATTGACAAGCTTGTGCATGGTATGCACAGTAGAGTTTTGCCCCATCGAGATGACGGTCAAGTTCCTAGCCACCCATTCATCGTATCCAGGCCACTGTCGACTTCTCAGTCAAACCATCACTGAGGTAAGGTTAGATTACTCACCATGATGCGAAAAGCAATCCTCATTCCTGATTGGATACCGTGAGGCTCGTTACGATTGTCCAGATGATCTAATCTTCCATAGTATGCGTCTTCGAGGTTTACCCCCCAGGAGCCATTCGTACTGAAGCACACCGAAGGGTGCGGATGAAAGGTTGTCGGCGGGGAGTAAGGGGTCTGAGGGACTTCGATAAATTGACTCATGTTGTAAGAAGTTGAAGGAAGGCTGAGCACTTGAGAAGCTTGCTGTTGTGTCTGTTGTCTGCTGTTCTCTCAATCGCTTTTATATGACCTACCCCACCACATTCTCGAACCCGAAGCTGAGCACTGCAGGCAGAAAAGCAGCTAATCCGTCCAGCCCGTATTGGCAGGCTTTGGCAAAACGAGGCTTGGCAGAACGCGGTAGGCGGGTGCGGCGTTGAGGTACGGGAATGAGCGGTTGGAATATTACCCATTAGCGCCATGGAGGATATGATATGGGCCTTCGCGCCTTATAATAACCGTTGAGGTTAGTAAGGTTCCACTATCCCAGTGCTTCACCCTATCCGCCTCTCAAATAAACCACACACGAATTACTTGATGTTGTTCATGAAAGCGCGCGACAGTGTGTGGCTAGGCGCCTTGCGGGAATCGGTCAAGTGTTGGGAGCACAAGAGGAAGCCCACAGGCCGAAGAGGCACCGCACTACGCAGTTCTTGGATTACCCAATTTTCATTGATGAGCGTGGAGCACTGTCGGGCGTGGTGGCCACGAGAACGTATAGGGTCAAGTTGACGTTGAGCTGTTCTGATTTGGGGGCAACAGTTGCGAGCGGCACGCTGGTCTGGTGAGGCAGTGACGTTAAATTATCCGATAAGAAGAACAACAGCTGAGTAGAAACTAACCGATACTGATACATGCGATAGCGTAAACTATACGTTCTTCCAGAGTAGGTATTGAGGATCGTGGAGTGGACGAGGCGTACCGAGAGGATTGACAGGGAGGACAACATACTCGTGTGAATATGAATAATGAAGGCATGCGATGAAGCGCAATGATGGACATGCTTGGGACACGATTCGGGAGGTATTGCGCTCGATGACATTCCATGTGACTATGGACCTGAGTTGTCTGAATTGCGAAAGCACGTCGATCAGCTCTGTGTCCTAGAAATTAATGGGCATCATGTTCCGTACAACTCTAAACGGCAATCTGAAGAAACGTACTGTTGATGTGAAAAATGGTAGGAATCCTAGGGAGCGTAGGTCAGGTGTGGTCTTTGCGATTGCTGAGAGTATAGTGGCCAATGTGCGCTTCCGGTACGGCAGATTTAGTCTGAGTGAGACCAACCCGGCTGTCTTACGGTCTTCAACGAAACGTTCCATATACCTAATCCACCCATCGTCTTCGTAGGCACATGGACCACAGACCCAGACGTGGCTGAGTTTCGCGCTTCTCATGCATCTGATAGCGAATTGGGGGCTGTTGGTGTTCAGCAAAGTGACGGAAGGGCTGATGTCCTGGATACTGGTGGCTCCGGAACTAATAAGCGCCCTGCGAGATTCATCATCCGCGTAGTTCTCTGTCCAGTACAGACGCTTCATCTGTCGCTGGTTATAGAGAAAAGTGACCAAGCAGTCGTCGAAAACGAAGTCGGAATCGAATTGGATGAGAGAACATGTAGCATGAGACAAGACCCAAGCATTTGGGTTGCCGTGCTGCATGGCCATATCGTGGATCTTGAGGTTCTGGAGGTTTGGGAGGTCGTGAAGCAGACGGGCAACACGTTCCCAATACTCCCGGTTGCGAGCTTCAGATATTGGGGAGCCCTTCCACTCATCGTGAGATATGTCGAGTTCCCTGATCAGCATGTGACGATGGGCAGACGAACTTATGATATCGCATAGGAACTCGGTTTGTGAGCGGCTGGTGGATTGTACCGAGCGATAAATGAAAAACTCGGCTTCTGGTTGGAGGTTGCGACAGAGGACGCTCAAGCTACAGAAGTCGCGCATGGAAGAGACATAGCTGAATATGTCTCTGTAGAGTTCCATTGGCAATGGACGAGGCATAGTCTCCGATAAGCGTAGAGCTCCAAGCTGTGTTGCGAGATCTGCCGCCATGAAACTAGATGATATTGTTCAGAGGTTAGTAGTCAACTTCAGATTCACTGTATACCACACACCTGAGTAGAACGGGTGGTCCAGTGGATATAGGAGGCGGCCAAGGTCGTGAGGGTTGTGAACTAGGTGCACAAACGTCAGCAAGTCGGCCTCGTCAGGGTCTGCTGAGCTTGAATAATAGCCTCCGAGAGGTCTCATAAATATCAAGCTACAGCACTTGTAAATTATTAGTTCTTGATACTTTTCGTTGGACTCGTTCCCACCCGGTTCAAGGCTGTCACGGTGCTGGTCAGATGGAGCAAGCGCCCTGACAAAGCCGTCAACGTTATCCCGGCCCGGAGTCTTTTTATACTCCGCTCGAATTACAACCGCTGGCAATACCAGCACCGACGACTCGTCCCACTGTCCAAACGGCATTCAACGTCGACGATTCGAGATGTCGATGAACTGACCTATGGTTCAACGTTAGACTAAACGTTGGGCGTTGAACCATAGGTCAAATTTTAATAGTGAGTACCAGAAAACTGCAGTATCAAACTATACCTGACCGTGTCTAGAGTTTCGAGAAATCACTGAAACACTAAGCAGAATATGATGCACGAGTTAAAAGTTTCTCGAACTGCTTCGCTCATTTCCCTGGACGGCTGAATCACATTTTCCAAGCCATTGTCATTTGTATTGCAGAATGAGCGTCATTGCAGTAAGCCACGCGGTAAAAGTTGAACCCCTTTCATTATTGTAGCGTTGCGGCAAGGGTTGCGGTACGAACGTATTCATCCCCACACTTACATCCTACGTATCTATTTGCAGCTTATGCGTATCACTGTAGCGCACCAAGGGTTCCTAGTACGCCGATCAAGAATTGCTCAACCACCGCGTGTATAGATGGGTACGCTAGTTGACCTAATCTCAGTATAGGACATCGGCGCGTACTCTGTTCTTATTTCACGTTTTGACGCCTTAATATACGTCGTACGGATTGTGGTTATCAGGTCCATAAAATGTAGATTCCGTACGCGGCGCCTCCAATGTGGTCATTCGCGCCTTTGAGCTTCGACGGTACATCTCATGCAAAGGGTCTTGATGATGTTCGCGACCGACCACATTTTCTGGAAGTCAAGTACATTTTACTTCTAACATGCTACTCTGACAAACTATGATTGATTTTATATCAATATACTTACCCTGTACTGATACAGCCAGTTTCGCCAACAATATGGAACACAAGACCCAAATGCCTCTCGCCATGTCTCATCTTTACTGACGGCTCATGCGGCGCATACTTCAGTTGAGTAGGCCCAGGATGATGGTGTCGAGCTATATAAATGGGAACATTGACTTCACATAATTCATAGCCCTCAAACAGCTATACGTTACTCGGAGTCATCTCTACCTTCTAAAGTCCATGAATCAAATAGCCGAGTACCGACTCGTTCCACAGCACTACCCCCCAGCAGCCGCAGGGTTTCAGCCTCTTCCCTCTGTATTCTTCACTGCCGGTAACGGTGCTCAATGTGCGATCAACGTTGAGGCAGCTTGCTTAGGGCAATTGGGCAATCTCGACAACGGAAATCAACCGTGTATCGTCGGCGATAAATTGCGAATAGGGCTACGTGTAGGCGTAAGTATATCTGTCTTTGCACTCTTAGCCGATAACACCTCTGACTCTTACTCAGTGGCCTGCTTTGCTCGGTTGGGATTATCGCAACCTTGCAGCCACTCATGCCAATGCTGCCCCGTACACGTATAAGGAGTTCTTAAACTCACTCGCAAACCATATCAGAAAATTCTACGATGTGAGTGTCCCGTTCCAGTTCGCGCTGAGTATCGACTTAATCTTCAAGTAGGAGATGTTGCAAAACATTCCGATCGGTCCTGATCCTGACCCCTTCTGGATGCTTCAAAACGTTCCATTCGAGGAACTATACGTGTCCGAATTACGTCATGTTACTGCTGGCAAGTGGCAGCCCATCCTCTACCGTCGTATCGCTGCTCCAGGTACTCAGTGATAGTTCTACACCGATTTTAACTCGATTTAGTCGCCCTGCACCCGACCGGGATGTCCGTCCCATAGATCTTGCCTGGTAGTCTCAATTTTTCCCCTCTCCATAAAATCAGATAAATACTACATGCTAGCTACGTTCAGTATCGAGTCCGAGTTGTCGTAAAGTAATACAAAACCCATCGTACAAGAATTCACGTTGTTTTAGTTGATCGGTCGAACACTCCCAATAGCTATACACAGTAGCATACTAGCTCTTCTGGCCGTCTGCCGCTGCTTGTATATATATGAAGGTTGATCCTTAAGAACGGAATTTACGATCCTCATATGCAGCCTTTTCAAGGTTGATATTGATAGATGGTGTATATTTTGATAGCCTCTTTCATGCTGCATGACCAGCGATAGTATGACAGCGCCGCGTGATAGCACTTTTACTGCCTCCCCTCCTCTCCCAGATGTCCAGTGCTAGAGTTTCTCTCTGCACGGAAACACAACAAATAATTAACAAAGGATCGCCGCAGACGCAACAATCAAGTTTTTTTAAATGACAAAGCTGCTACGTACTCGCAGATATCACCGCCGTACTCAAGTTATGTTGATCATTCCTGGACCGCAGTTTTATCTCAGAACCTGGCAACAGAATATTGACTGCTGAATCAGCAGTAAGCTCGCAGTACTAGACTTCCGATGTATCGGTAGTATCAGTCATGCTTGCTTCGGTCAAACCTACTTCGATATATCATTAGTAATATCCGAGAATGGTGCAAGGCGATAGTATTAAAAGAGTACGCACCACCGCGTAAAGTTCTCGTTACTTACAACCACAGACCCTTTACATCCACCATGGTTCTCAAACTCTACGGCGACAACATATCCAACCTCGCGCTTCGCGTGGCGCATGTTCTCACGGATAAACAAGTGCCGTTCGAATACATCAAGGTCGATATGATCGCTGGAAAGCACAAGTCTCCCGAACACGCACAGAGGCATCCCTTTGGCCAGATACCCTACATCGACGATGATGGGTTAGTTTTGTACGAGAGCCGTGCCATTTGCAAGTATATTGCTACCAAGTGGCGCGACCAGGGTGTTCAGCTCATTCCGGACCCGAACGATCTGGAGGCCAATGCGCTATTCGACCAGGCTCTCAGTATTGAGCAGAATAACTTCGAACCTATTACCTTGAATATTATGCTCGAGTTAAAATATAAACCGTAAGAATTAATCTCACGCAACTATTCGGGTAGAATGCTCACCTGTTGGTTTGAGATAGTTTGCGAGGTGAAAAAACTGACGAGAAATTCGTTGAAAGCCTCATAGCCAAGCTTGAAGTGAAGCTCAACGGCTACGAGACGATATTAAGCAAGCAAAAGTATCTGGCAGGAGAGGTATGAATGGGTCTCTATAGATGATCTTGTCTGAATTTCACTAACCTCCACGCTGTACAGAACCTTACTCTCGCAGATATCTATCACCTTGCATGGGGTGCAGTATTGATCGATGAACTTGGTGTAAACAGTACCATCGACGAAAAGAGGCCTCACGTGGCAAGGCAAGTTTAAATCTGTCGAACCCCGAGTTTTTCTTGGATGCTGATTAAAGCGACCTTAGGTGGTTCAAGAATTTATCGTCTCTTCCTGGGTGGCTGGCGGTCAAGAATGGACTGCCCTATCAGGAAGTTTAGATCGAGTTAGAATAAGCGTATAGTTGTTTGAACATTTTATCATCCTAGATATTCATTTCAAGAGGTGACTGGTCATCTGCATAGTACGTATAAAATGTGGGACAGATTGAAGTATTTAAATCTTTCTCTTCGGTAGCGACTCGATGAGCACTCACTATTCTCCAACCTTGCCTTGATGTGAACGAATGATTCGAGACCGCTTAAAATTCCATGGTGGTATCTGTCACTTGAACTGGTGCCAGACTTTCATATCTGTTCGGAGGCGGTAAGTACTGACCTGAGTGGTCGATTGTTAAAAGTAGCCAATTGCAAGAACGTTGAGGTAGGGCGTCTATTGGGCGGTAGCATGTTTCAGCGCTAAATACTGGCGCCGGTCCAGTAGTCGGACACCCTAGCCTATCTTTCGTGCACAGTAGCACATTCCCCTAAATATACCGTAAATTTAGACTTATAGCAAAGCTACACATCTCATACATTGCTATCATAAGTTTTATGTGATTTTGCAAAGTAGAACAGGAGCTATGAATATTCTACTGAAGAGACTGCCAAACAGGGCCAAACCGGGTAGTCGGACACTCGCAGACACTCGAAGTATCTGCTTCAATAAAATCAATAAATTATTGATTAAATTATTGTAAGTACTCTAATATATGAAGATTGAAGTGGGCTATATATCGAGACAAGTTTTAGCTACGTATACTCATAGCACCAGGTATCCTTGCCTATGTCTACTGGTCGGAAAAAGGCCGGACATGTCACTATTGCTACTCTCAAAAGGATTAAATTGATGTGAACCTAGAAGATTATTGAAGCAGCAGTATTTTATTTATATGAGAGTGAATCTTGTCTCATATAATGGACGTAGGCGTTGTGAGTAGAGAGATAGAGTGCAAACAAGCAGTGAAATTGCCTCAGTAATTACCATTTTGGGCCAAATTATGTCCGGTGGACATCAATTGCATTCGATGAGTATGTTACTAGAGGGGAACCGATACGATTTTTGCACCAAAATCAAGCAGAAGTACTACAGAATATTATTAAATGACCCGATTGTGAAATACATGCATGGTTCGTTTACAGGAGGCGAGTGTCCGACTACCCAGTCTGTCCGACTTCTGGGCAGACGCCAGTATTATGTAATCGATTTTCAGTACATACGCTGCGTCGCGCAACCGAGCTCTTACCACCACTTCCATGTATGCCGCTAGGAATCAGCCAGGAAATAGATTATCTTCCAGTTCTGCTACCTGCTCATGCTCTCAGGGTTTTCGATTGACCCCGGCTCTACAGCCATCGTAACATCTAATTTCATGATCTAGGTGACCGGTAGTATAGTACTTCTATGGTTCTTATGTTCTATTTACGGTTGTACGTCCTTCGTTTTCCTAATATGCTGCGGTCGACGCTCATCCTCATTTAATAGGTGGTTCGAACTACGTACATCACTGTTTTCATCCTGTCCTATTAGACAAAGATCTATGCAAACCAAGGCATATCATTGGCTTGGCACTGCGCCGAGTAATCTCTAAATCATCCAACACTGAAGGAAGCTCACGCGCTACGGCGTATTCTGCTAACAGATTCTAGTACGTACATGCGCAGTGGCCTGAAAAGTCCCAGCCGTGCCCAGCCTAGCAAAACCACATCAATGCGTGGGTATCTCGGCTGTTACTGAGGTAAGTATACATTTGCTCTTGTCATATGCGCTGTATAATGGTTGACTAACACGGACTCACCTAAGGCTACTTTACTCATAAAGAAGAACCTACTTCAGTAAGTAGCATACCTCTGCGACCGAGGCTCACCTCACACTCAACCTGAAGATGACCCTGAAGGTTTATGGCGTTCTTCAGGCGACTTTCACTCAACGAGTGCTTGTTGTTCTCAAGGAGAAGAACGTCTCATACGAATTCATCACTGTTGACTGGGCTGGCAAGACACACAAGGCACCCTCATACCTATTAAATCATCCGTTTGGACAGTTCCCCTATATCGACGACGACGGGTTCATTCTGTACGAGAGCATTGCAATCATGAAGTATATCGCATTAAAGTACCGTGATCAAGGCGCTCCGCTCTTGCCAGATCCCGGCGACTTGAAGGCGACTGCGCTGATGGAGCAAGCATGCAGCGTGGAAGCAAGCAACTTCAACCCTTTCACGACGCCGATTGTCATAGAGAAATACGGGAAACCGTGAGTGATTCGCTCTAATTATGCGTGAGGTTAGAACGCTCATTATACGACCAGCATTCGCGGTGTTGAACCTGATGAGGAAGTTGTTAAAGAATGTGTCCTTGGTTTAGATAGCAAGCTCGATGGATATGAACTTATTCTTGCGAAACAACGATACCTAGCTGGCGACGTAAGCTCTATATCCTTGTACAGTGTCATACATATCTGACATGACTACCACAGAGCATTACGATCGCTGATCTTGCTCACCTTCCAACAGGAACGATTATTAGTCGAGTTGGTGTTACGTTGCTTGAGGACTTTACAAAGAGACCGAATGTTACCAGGTGAGGGATGCCGGTCCTCCCATACGTGGACTCCTTTACTAAATTAGACTTACAAGATGGTGGAGAGAAATATACACCCGTCCCAGCTGGCAGGAGGTGGTGGCGTCCGCAGATGCAAAAATCTGAACTTTTTGGAAAATCATTAGTATATGCGATGTTCAAGCCGATGTCCAATTTGATTGGTCTCTTCTCAAATTTTAAATGAGCAAATTCAGGGTACGGCTCAGTAGGCCAATTCCTCAACTTCTGCGGAGATCTCGACATGAGGCAGGTCTCAATCTACGTATAAAAGTCCCCTGGTGCGCCTTGCTGCGTGCACATTATCCCATCATAGGGCCGTGTTGACTCTGTTATACAGGCTATAGCGACACGCCTCAAAGTGAGGATACCATACAAGCAGGACGTCGCCAATCATGCCAATAGTGCGTCTTTTGATACTACCTTCACGATCCCAAGGTACCAAGTGTATTTCTTTGTCAGATTCGAGCGCCGTTTCATCGGAATATGGGCACATTTTGGCCGCTCCGCTCAGGAGCGGAACTCCGTTAGCAGGATACGACTGCCTTTATAAGCTGTAAGCGAATGTTCGTCCAGGTCAGTGGACGACGTAACTTCCCAACACACTATCCCATTTCCGACGGTCCTGTTTGCAATGGCGAACTTGAAAGTCTACGGCCACATAATATCTGCCAATACGCAACGGGTCCTAATGATCCTCAAGGAGAAGAACGTTCCTTACGAACTCATCACTGTCGACTTCATGCACGGCGAGCACAAGACTCCCTCGTATTTGGAGAAACATCCTTTCGGGCAGATGCCGTACATCGATGACGACGGCTTCATTCTGTTCGAGAGTGTGGCAATATCCAAGTATATTGCTGCCAAATATCGCAGCAATGGAACGCAGCTCCTCCCGGATTCAAGCGACCTTGAGGCTTTTGCTCTGTTTGAACAAGCGTGCTGCATCGAGTCGAACGACTTTTACCCTCTTGCAGGTGGTATTGTAATGGAGAACGTTGTTAAACCGTAAGAAACGCGCTCTACCATTACGAAGCGAATCATACGCTAACTCTTTTGATTACTAAGCCTACACGGAACTTCACCTAATGAGGTGGTTGTTGCGGAACTGACGGCCAAACTTGCTGGTAAGCTGGAAGGTTACGAGGCTATCTTAAGGAAGCACGAATATCTCGCTGGGGACGTGAGTCGTAGTATATATAAACTATGACACGGTATTGACATCTTTTATTATAAAGAAGGTCACAATAGCTGACCTTGCTCATCTTGCTGTCGGATCCACTATGACTCATTCGGGTGTGAAGTTGCTTCTAGATACTGAGAAGTGGCCAAACGTTGCAAGGTAAGCCTCGTATCTAGCCTTGCAATTGTAGTGTTCGCTACTAATAGAAGTCCTATATAGGTGGTGGAAGGACATTACATCGCGCCCGACTTGGCGGGAGATCTGGGAAGAGAGAGTCGTTGCGGCGAAATTATTGGCTGGGTCATAAATGCATAATCATCGAGGGTCGTGGCCTGACTGGAGAGGTGTTTTGAAGTTATAAGTCAAAATATCAGCGTCTTACTACCCTACCTAATATTTCAATCAATGATTAATGAATGGCACTCGGTTTGGGTCGATGTTTTAGTAGTGTTCAGATGGGGTCGCGGACTCTCAAAATCTAAAGGGGATGAACTCATAATCAGGCGCCGCTACAACGGCCACACCGAGCATCATACGTCGGCTAGTCTCGGCTCCAAACGGCTATCTCTCTTGGGGATATCGGACTTTAAAAAACAAGAAAGGCATCCTAGTCTCCTAGAGCCAGCAAACTCCTCACGTTTTTACGCTCATCCGTCATATGCAGTAAGTCCAATCGAAAATCGAAGTGCTCAATTGACTCACTACTGAGCCACTAGATGTTGGATTTTAAGAGCATGTTACGCGTTCAATGGTTAGCGCTTTTTCCCTTCGGCTTCGACTCGAAAACTCGACGCTTGGGGTGAGTTGATTCCGGCGAGTCTCCTCGATATTCGCGGAAGTTTGAGGACCTATACAATGGTATCGCATCATCATCAACAGTTTCCTAGCATAGCAACGCATTGCGCACCGGTTTGAGGGGCTTTGACAGAATTGTCGCCGGATGCCAGATCTGTGCCTCTATGGGTGAATGCCTTTGTTCATTCTATCACGGTAAGTAGGTAAACTATGCTTTTAATCGATCTAATATCAGCTTCTTTACAGACCTGCGCGAGTCACATTGTATTTCCCAAGGCCTCGAGTCATTTATCACAGCAAATACGAACATCTCATTTGCTGCGCTGATAATCGCCTTATTCACTAGCGATAGCCCCTCTGAAAGCTCCACCACTATACAATCCTCACCATTGGTTCTACTAGACAGGATACTCAAATTTTCTACCATCGCTTAGACCAACGGGGTAGTACATCGTCCCCATTATATCCGACATCCACGGAGACTTGCGTAGGACACGTGATGCGACTACGTATATAAACTGCTGCACCCCCCCAACACCAGCATAATCATCCCACCACTTCAGATCTTCACCGTTTAGCAAATCATGGTCTTGAAAATCCACGGCGTTCCAAAGTTCGCTTACACCCAGATAGTTCTCGTCGTGCTCAAGGAGACGAACGCCCCATATGAACTCATCACCGTCGATTGGATCAACAAGGAGCATAAAACCCCTGCGTACTTGGAGAAGCATCCATTCGGCCAGTATCCGTATATGGATGACGACGGATTCATCCTACATGAGACCTCAGCAATAGTCAAGTACATAGCGACCAAGTACCGCGCCAGTGGCACCGCGCTTGCTCCGGATCCCAGCAATCTAAAGGCAACCGTGCTCTTTGATCAGGCATGGAGTGTGCAGGCAAGTGACTTCAGCCCTTATGCAGGAGGAATTGTTATGGAGAGGCTTGGGAAGCCGTAAGTAGCTCGTTTGTCTAATAGTAGTAACGGTTGTTTACTTTTCCTGGACTAGCTTCCATGGATCCCAACCCGACGAGCAGGCTGTTCAGCAGCACATTACGAATCTCGAAAATAAGCTCAATGGTTACGAAGCCATTTTGGGGAAACAAAGTTATCTTGCCGGAGATGTAAATATCATACATTGTTGACATCTCTGGCTGCCTCGACATCTACTGATATATCTTTGTAGAACCTTACAGCTGCTGATCTTGCGCACCTCCCACTAGGTACTCTAATTGGCGAACTCGATGTCAAATCGCTCGAAGATCCAACGAGGAGACCAAATGTTGCAAGGTATCTATCTTGTAATTCCTTTCGAACTATGATAAATATACTGAGTCGTATGCCACAGATGGTGGAACGACATCTCCAACCGTCCGGCTTGGAAGGAGGTTCTCAGTATTTCTGATGCTTAACGTACACACTGAAAGAAACGGATGGTGCCTAGTCTTGTTATTGTAGGATTATACCGAGCTGCAAATACGTATCCCCACACTCAAAAGAGAATCAAGCCGTACTCGAGATCTACTGTATAAAAAGCAGGTATTATTCGCACAGTGTGGCTGGAGAATTGACTACAAGCTGACGTTCAAAACGCTCACGGACCTTGATCAGCCACTCTCTGAATGCCTCAAACAATTCTCATGCCGCTCTTCCACCGCTGGTATCAGTGTTGACTAAGGTAGCGACCGGGGTAGTGTATTGGTAAGCAATGACTAAATAATGTGCTGTACTTGATTAGTTTGTTCCTCATGTTCACATCGTCAACCATTTATCGGCGTCAGGTCTAGCTTAAAATCTTGGCGTAACACCCGCCCTCTGTCCCTCCCCCACTCACTTGAGTACACTGTTCCGCTCAATCATTCCCATACATTTACAGTCATGCCTCTCAAAGTTCACGGCCTTGCCCAGTCATCGTCCACACAGCGCGTCTTGGTCGTGCTCAAAGAGAAGAATGTCCCATACGAACTCGTACCCGTTGACTTCTTCGGAGGAGAACTCAAATCCCCAGCGTCACTTGCAAAAAGTCCCTTTGGGCAAATCCCTTATATCGACGACGATGGGTTCGTCCTTTACGAGAGTCTCGCCATCTGCAAGTACATCGCTGCCAAGTATGCTGGTACTCCGTTGCTTCCCGATCAAAGTGATGTGAAGGCTGTTGCGTTATTCGAAGAGGCGTGCAGCGTCGAAGAATCTAATTTTCATCCTTTCGCCACGGGTATCGTTATTGAGAAGTACGGCAAGGCGTAAGTGATATCCACGAGTACAAGATACCGAGTGACTCATGATGCATCACCACAGCCTCCGTGGTCTCGAGCCAAACGATAAACTCGTAGAAGAGTATGTTTTTAAGCTCGACGAAAAGCTTGACGGTTACGAGGCTATCTTAAAGCGCCAAAGGTTTCTTGCTGGAGACGTGAGTCGTATCTCGGATATCTCGGATGTTTCAGGAGCTCTGAAACTAACCCGGAGTCATAGCATGTCACACTCGCTGATCTAGCGCATCTGCCTTCCGGGCAGATCATGGGAGACGTTGGGGTGAAGCTGCTCGAAGATGCTCATAAACGGCCTAATGTCTCCAGGTCAGTGTCATTCTTTGAGGCAAATTTCGCCGCTCGCTAACCATCGATATACTCAAGATGGTGGAAAGAAATCTCCTCCCTTCCATCCTGGCTCGCTGTTATTGCAGACGCAAAGGCGGCTTAACAAAACTTGAACTTGAAGCCTTTTCACCAGAATAGGCTGTACAAGAAAAGTATAATTATCAGAAGAACTACTAGTGAACAATCTGTAACTATGACCAGACCTTGGTGAATGCTTCGTATGACTCTCAAACTTCATCGGCATCGATGTTGACTAGTAGGGCGGTTATTAGTAGCAAATGACCACGCAATTGCTATACTCAATAGGTCTGCTCTGCGTGCTTGCATCGTAAATTGTTGGCGCCAGGTCCGATTTAAAAACTACCCCAACATTCCCCTACTCAAGTACACAACTCCGCCCACTGGTTCAAACTCACTCAGGCTCACAATCATGACCCTCAAAGTCTACGGCCTTCCACAATCGTCAGCCACACAGCGCGTCTTGGTCGTGCTCAAGGAGAAAAACGTCCCATACGAACTCGTTCCCGTTGATTTCTTTGGAGGTGAACTTAAATCCCTCGCATTCCTCGCGAAAAGCCCCTTCGGATTGATTCCTTATATCGACGACGACGGGTTCATCCTTTGTGAGAGTCTGGCCATCTGCAAATATATCGCCGCCAAGTATGCTGGTAGTGGAACTCCGCTGCTTCCCGATCAAAGTGATGTGAAGGCTGTTGCGTTGTTCGAAGAGGCTTGCAGCGTCGAGGAATCCAATTTTCAACCTATTGCCACAGGTATCGTTGTTGAAAAGTACTTCAAAGCGTAAGCGATATTCACGAGTACAAAGGACGGAATGACTCATAATGTATCACTACAGTTTCCGTGGTCTCCAGCCAGACGATAAAGTCGTAGAAGAATGCATTTCCAAGCTCAATGAGAAACTTGGCGGTTATGAGGCTATCCTGAAGAAGCGGAGGTTCCTTACAGGAGACGTAAGTCAAGTCTCGGATGTTTCAAAAGTTTCGATTCTGACCTGCTATTCTCATACCAGAACATGACAGTCGCTGATCTTGCGCACTTGCCAACCGGCACGATTATTGGAGATGTCGGAGTGAAGCTGCTGGGGGATCCTGATAAACGGCCCAATGTCGCAAGGTTAGTGCCAAGGCAAATCCCGTAATCAAATTACTAATATTGATCCTTCCAACTTGAAGATGGTGGAAAGAGATCTCATCCCTCCCATCATGGCTCACTGTTGTCGCGGAGGCAAAGGCAGCTTGAGACGTCCCAGACCACTTGCTGAAGGATATTGTCAACATTGGGGTTCCAGGAAGTAGACAGAATGAATTTAAAATGCGATAGGCCATGGTGGTTGGACGAGCTCTAGTTATACCAGATAGTTTTATTGACCGTTATGCATGAGCACTTGTGGTATGATTGGCGAGGGCCTTGTGACTTGCAAATGCAATCGATCTTCTTCGAAACCATTCCTCTAAGTCTTATCATATCTATGGCCCGTATGAGTTCCGAGCTGTGGACAAAAATTAGTGGGCTTTCTATGGACCATGAAAGCGCGCAGAAAGTGGTATGGGACAAAATATATAGCATTGCCTCGAGCTTCTCGCAATAAATACTTCACGTGCTGTCCACTTCAGACTGCATAGGACCTGCACAATCTAGATAGTCAATTATGACGACTCGGCCTTAGCCTTGGCTGCCGCTTCGAGTTCTCCGAAGGTACCGCTCTTCAAGCACATACTTCTGAATATTCCTCCCTCCTTGCGAATGAGGTTGTACGGAGTGTCAAACTCAACCAACTTGCCCTTGTCGAGGACGATGAGTCTATCGTAGTCAATGACAGTTCGCAACCGATGGGCCACTAAATATAAAAAAACCCGTTAGGTACTATCATTGAGAATGGTAGGTATCCCATACCAGTGAGTAAGAGAGAGTCATTGAATTCTTCTCGTATAGCCTGCTGGATCTTTGCGTCGGTGGCGAAGTCGATACTGGAAGTTGCCTCATCAAGAACAATGATTGAGCTTCGACGGAGGAGCGCACGGGCCATAGCAATCAGTTGCCTTTGACCCTGGGAGAAATTGGTACCCCCTGCGGAAACCCGTGTATCAAGCGTGATTGCAACCTTGCCGTCGGTCTCTGTTGCACTCAAGGAGGCATTCGAAGGTGCAATTGATTCTTCCCGCTCGACATCGCGGATGGAGCCAGGTCGGGATGGGTTGCGGGAAGCTACACGAGACGTTTCCCTTGACGCTCTCTGCGATGCGAGTTGGCTTTCTGTTAGCATGTGGACTCGGTACAAAACATCCAAACATTCGCTATCATCGTGTTCACCTATTGATGTTGATAAGATTTTGCCTCTTTCACTGGTGACTGTGCTCACCAAACGGATCAAGGTTGTCACGCAGACTGCCCGAGAAGAGTGTGGCATCCTATTTCAGAACAGATATTAGTTTCGTGGTTTGTCATTTAGAACATTAATTATACCTGGGGAATGAAGGTCTACTTTCATGTTAGCACGGATTTGATATAAATCTTGTTATGAAAACTCACAATCCTTGAGCGAAGATCGTGTAAGCCAATTTTCGATATGTCAATCCCATCGATGAGTATGCGGCCACTTGCAGGATCAACCTAACATTGAAATCAGTATAACGTCAAGGGGATAGATCAAGAGCCAACATACAAAACGTAAAACACTCATTGCTAGAGTGGATTTGCCACTGCCAGTACGACCAAGCAAACCGACCCGTTCTCTAGCCTTGAGCTGGAACGAGACATCATGCAATACAGGAGGTAATTCAGGCGCATATTTGATGACAAGATTTTCGACGGCGATGAGAGAGTTGGCATTCGGACCGGTGGACGATGGCCAATAGGCAGGTGGACGATTGCTCTCAATGATTGCGGGAGGTTCTTGGGGGAGATCCAGATACTCCACAACACGTTCAACAGAGCTGTGATACGAAATTAGTCAGCTCTTGAGTGGATCGTGAGGTATATATGAACATACTTGAGATCAAGTTCCAGTGCAGTCCAGAACCGACAAGCCCAGTAGACACTGTTCGTGAATGACATGGCTGAAGTTATGCAAACACCAGCAAGACCAGCATCTACATAGCCAGACAACGCAAACAATGTGGTGATCCAAACACCCACAGCACCAAGGGCGTCAAAGTGCAGGAGAAGCCAACGGTTGGTCATCCAGAAGCTGTACCACATCTACGCAGTTGTAAGCAAAACATATGACAATTTGACAATTGTACATCTCGAGCTTACCTTAGTAGTCAGATCAACCTTCGCATTGTGATTATCGAGGAAACGCTGCTCGGCAGAAAATGCCCTGACTGTGACAATACCCTCCAAAAGTTCCCCAAAGTTAGCGAAAATCGGACTTCTTGTGTTCGACTCCATTCTACGCAGGTCGCGACCCGTATTGAGGTATCCAATAGCAAGCTGACGGTAGATAAACCCAATGACGACAGCAGGGAAAACGAACAAGGGGAAGATCACGCTGCAAAAAAGTCAGAAATGAGTGGATTTCTTGACTAAAACCGTCACCACTCACACGACTGTGATAACCGAAGCCGCAAAGTTAGCGAGGGACGAGTTGACAGTTTGGAGGGTTCCAGACAACGACGAGTCTACGGTTTCTACGTCCTTACTGAATCGATTCAGCATTCGTCCTATGTAAGATGCAATCAGAAGATGAACATAGTTGAACAGAAGCATCACACATACCTTGAGGGGTGACATCGTGCCAGCGCATTGTTGCCCTCACGACTCCAACAAGCAACTGGTGGAAGAGTGTGCGCGATGCCCTTAGGGCACCAGTGTACTGTATGACAGCACTAAGTACGTTGAACGCTGCAACAGCGAGCGTGATCGCGGCGTAGATTCCAATATAGAAGTAAGGATGCTCCTGGGCAGGAGGCCACTGAATAGCAAACGTCTTCGCAAGAGGAATCTTGGCGCCAGTATGTGTGAAGTGAAGGGAAAGATATGATGAGTCCAGAGGGATCTCGTGCTCGGGAAGCATGGAGTTACGGAAAGTATATGAGCCAGTAAAAGTGCTATTAGGCATCGTGTACGCTTCACCCCAAATCTGTATCGCGTGAGTTTGAATCCGTACATGCTTAGTATGAAAGGGTACAAACCTTGATCCACACCTTCTCTCCGACCGCAAGACCCTGGTTGCAGACGATTATTAACGTCAAAAGAGCCCATGTCCAGTAAGACCTGGTGGTGCAGTCAGAAATTTGGAAAACGAGGCTGTCATATTTAACTCACGAGGCTCTCAAATAAGTCTTATATATGTTCCACTTGACGCTACCCTCTTCGCGCTTCTCCTCTTCAATAAGTTTCCTCGGCTTCTTTGCTTCTTCCTGGGGAGCATCCGCTGTCTCTGGGTCTGCCAAAGCGGTCGCTTCAGCTGATGCCATAGCTTCTGCTGCTTGCTGTTCCTCTTTGTGTACCTCAGCTGATTCATCGTGGGTGATGTCGTCCAGGACGCCTCGAGCACGGAGATCCTTCACTACGCCTTGAGTATCAATTCTCCCGTCTAGCATGCGAACGAGGTAGTTTGTTCCAGGGAGAACCAATTCTACATGATGTGTAACCAGAATCTACAAAAATAGATTAAATATGCCATTCATGACTTGGCTGAGTACTGAACTTACCACTGTGCGATTCGCCAAGAGAGGCCCTTGAAGAAGCTTCTCGAACAAGAACCGAGCCGTATGGCTATCCTGAAGAACTCGTCAGACATGTTTCAAATGCTACTCATCAAATCCACTCACCACAGCACTCAAGGGATCGTCCAACAGAACATATTTTGTAGGCTAAAAGCATGTTAGCTTAAAGGACTTCTGCACCACGAGCTAGAAGCTTACAGCGTAGATCGCACGCGCCAGTGCAACACTGTTGGACGTAGTAAGTAGCTATTGCAAAAGAGAAAAAGACAAAGACATACCGAGCTTTCTGACCTCCGGACAAACTGACACCGCTGTACTATTGTTAGTAAACTTCTATTAAGTACAACGTCAACGCCGTACCGAGCGCCAATTTCCGTAGCATCTCCATCTTCAAGCATCTGCAAGTCCGGCAATAATGCGCAGCACTCCACCACAGCGTTGTACCTCTCCTCGTCGAATGGATATCCGAACAAGACATTGTCCTTGATAGACTGGTGACGCAACCAAGGAGATTGGGCAGCGTACGAATTCGCATGCTGCAAACCATGTTCATCGACAACAAACGGGTCCTTTGACATAATAAGGCGACCCTCGAGAAGAGTCATCTCCCCAAGCAAGGCCATAAGCAGTGCGGTCTTGCCACTTGCGGTAGGACCAGTAATCACTGTAAGTTCCCCCTCTGGGAACATGACGGTAATGTCATTCAACTGGAAGCGCCGTTCGTTTGTTTCGGATCCTGCCACAGAGTTATTGTCGACAACAGTGGTGGCATCATCATCTCCATTGCTAGTCCCATGGCTAGCCTCAGGTACATGGTCCTTCTTGACTTGCTCTTCTTCGACTTCGTTCCATTTGAAAGTGCCGTTTTGGATACCCAAGCCTGGGGCGACGTGCTCAGCAGTGTTGACCCTCTGCTTCTTCAAGGTTGAAACTTGCTCATCGACTTCATCCTCATCGAGATAAGTTGAGATACGATTGAGCGCAACTCCGGTCTATTAGGAATACAATGTGAGGCAAGTATTCGAATTTAAGAGATGAGTTCCAAATACCTGCAAAATCTGGACAATCCAGGCGGGGATGACGTTCAATGGGGCCCTAATAACGACTCATCAGCGAAATGCAATCATGAAACATACAGATCATAACAAACCTCAACATCCCGAATAACGCAATAGCCTGCATTAACTTTCAGAAACGACCAAAGAATGTTAGATGAAGGTGCGTACCGTAAAAGCTGTGCCAACAGTCAGTTGATTACCTTGCATGATATACGCGAAGAACGCCGTGACCGACACCGCGATAGGAGCCGTGGTCCAAATCAACGAGAAACATATCGAGTTGACACGGGCTGCGTCTTGTCAGCTTTACACGAGATAGCAAACTACAACCGTGCACTCGCCTTTGATCAGCCACTGTAGCTCGACCTCACGCGCATCAAGAGCGCGCTGAATCCATCGATCCTCCCATGCAAAGAACTTGATAAACTTGACCTGCCATCGTTCTGATAGTAAGCGGTGTCACAGACGTCGAAACCCTAATATGAGACATACTGCGGTTATCAGCTCGTTCAAAACCCCCATACGTTTATCGCGGGCGCTGGACAGGCCTTTTTGAATGCGAACCGCACGTCGAGCGACAAAGTTATTCAAAGGCCATCCAATGAGTAGGACAAAGAATCCTGCAAAAGCCGAGAGACCAAGCAACCTAATACAGACGTCAGCTTAGGTTTTGATATTTCCTTTAATCATAGGTCTTACTGATACAAGAAGACACTGGCGATGATGATTTCGAAGGGGGCTATAAGCGGACATGAGTATATTGTACGTTATATATCAGCCCTGTGGCGTACCTCCGTAGATGAAGTAGGCACCGGATACCATTTGCGCAACCTGAGCTCAACAGTATAAGTACGGAGACATGCTACATAATGGCGTGTACCCACTCTGTTAGCGTCGCCTGCCATGAGATTGACAATTTTACCGACATCTGCGCCAGCTTTGGGATCATCTGCTTTAGGATCTAACGCACAACTTTAGCGATATGTAGACCAAATACAGATCATAAGACACTCACCCTTTGACGCTGACACAGGAGCGTTTTTCTCTTCAGCGTCCTTGTTCACTATTCCGGAGAAATCTTTCCTCTTCAGTGCCTTGTCATAGATGGAAGTCATAAGACTAGACCGTATCCTCGTTGCCGCTCGTCTCCCATACCACAGGTGTTGAACGTCGGCCTCGGCTTTCGCTAAGGTTGACAAGAACGCTAAGAATGCATAAGTATACGCCAGAGAGATGCGCTCCTTGCGGTCTTGTGGAGTCTCGCTTTCATGAGTGTCGAGAGAGTCCAGAATTCGTTTAAGGAAGAACGGCCCGAGGTAGTTGAACACAATACTAGTGTATGTGAGCAAGAAGTCGAGAATGAGATCCAGTGAATTTGCAGCCCACAGACGGCGGAGTAACGTAGCACGTTTAATAGTGCAAAATTTCATATACACAGGCCGAGCCTGCATCGTAGCACTGAGGTTCCATACGTCTGGCTCTTGCAGCGTTGTGGCTGTCCCAAGGGCGATTAAGGGCTTTACCCAGTGGAAGCTCACCCAGCCCCAGAGGGATGTGTAGTCTTCGGGGGAGACAGACTTTCCCTAACAAAATATGAGATACATTAAGAGAAGAATAATAGGATACGTACAATTTCTGCAGGATCCACACGGTTACTTGGGATATCCAATGGCATACTCAATACCGTCAACAACGAAGTGACTCCCACAACCACGTTCACCGCCAAAGCGGATACAATAAAGGGACTGGGCAGGGGTATGCCATATACTTGGCGATCGTAGAATACTCCCCAGAGGACGAACGTGTCTAGAAGCACGCGGGCGATGTATAGGATGAAGAGGTCATACGGCGGTGTCGCGGTAGGTTTGATAATCGGTCGGCAACAGGAGTACAGCCACGACACTGCGACGAGAAATGGCATGGTATTTTGCCATAAGTCGACGGGTTCCACAATAGCAAGGTATGAGCCTAGGGCGATCCATACCAAGGTACCGACCAGACCGGCGAGCGAGAGGACTGCGGTATGCCAAACGGGTGTTACTTTCGGTGAATGCTGCACTTCCGCCTTCTCGTCTTGTACCAAGAGTGCCTCTGCCTCTGGAAGAGTCAGGAAAGACTGAAAGGGCGATGTCATTATCTTCAGGACGCGCAGCAGAGGCGGGGGACTCGGGAAGATTGTGACTGGAACCGCGACTAGAACGATAAGAGCAGGAACCAGAGAAAAGTACGAGTCGCGAATGCATCGCGAGGAGAAGTCCCAAGGACTTGCGCCGCCGCAAATGTCCCTCATAGCGACTGTAACTCTTTCGAGGTCGTCGAGGTCGGGGTCGAACAGCGGAATGTGCGCTAACGTGTGCCTTTGTTGCCGAAGACGCAATTTAGCGGATCAGCGCGTATTTTCCTAATGCGGCAATTCTGTGATAGTTACTCCTGGCGTCTACTCTAATAATAAACATACCCATAACCTACTCTTAGCACACAATATCAAAACTTTTCAAGGCTTAAGTTTCTAGTTCATGCAGCTTGCTTTTTTTGAGTTTAAAGTAGTAAATTTAAAGTCATTTACTGTACAACATAAGAAAGGGTATTTACTTGCCACATTTGATACCGATGTACGGACTCCTTGTCATCAGCATCAGAGGTTCGTAACTGCCTTCGGATGCTGGTATTAATTTTGCTCGAAGCAGTCTGCAACATTCAAAAACCCACACATTATCCGGGTCCAGTAATGGCTTTCACGTGATTCCACTGATCGTAACGACTCGTAGACCGATCTCCCAACCCACCTTGACCTTCAACCACCTCCATGTCTGCCACACTTCCAGTCCTCCCACTAGCCCACCCGCTCATTCTACTGCCCACTGGTCGAGTCACACTACCAGTTTCAAGACGCATTGGTGAAGCCCTTCTTCATCTCGTCCAGCAGTCAGAAGACCAGCCCATAGTCGCCGCCGTCCCTCTCACATCCCCGGATTCGTCTCTATATGAGTGGGGAACAGCGTCTCGTATTGTGCGCCTCATAAAGCCACCTGTACGGAACCCAAAGCAGCCGTACCTTCTTTCGTTGAACGGCGTAACAAGGGTACGCATCGTCGATGACCTGTCTTCCGACCTTAGCTCGGGTATCGTTCATCTTCGAGTGGAATACCCAACGACCGATGGAGTTCCATCTCCAGAGAATGTCATGAAGTTCAAGGCGGCTGCACTTAAGCTGTTGAATCAACTTGCGAGAGATACCAGCCAGGAGGCGAAGCGCGAATCCTTCAACAAGGTTGCTGCGCTGGTGGAGGAGGTCTCACAGGTCAGGGCGGCATGGATAGCAGATGTGATATTGTCAAGCACAAATGCAGAGTACCAGGACAAGTTAGGTGAGTAATGATTCGTGTGGTGGATTATATGGCGGCAATAGTTGGGGCTTGTACATTCGCGCCACCTCAACACCTTCAACACTCGTCGTACTCTCGTGGGCTTCCTTGAGACCTCCATACAAGCTTTGTGGCATTTCTAAATGCTCGAGCTCGAGCGGGGGTAACAGAGTTGTCTTGAGGATAGCCATTACTTTCAATTTATTGCTAGCTTACGCCACTCACAGACTTCCTGTCCGCTGCAAACCCTGATGATCGTTTGAGTCGTGCTACCGCATTGTTCATGAAGCAGTCTTCGATATCGGAAGTCTCCAAACGCATAGCACAGTCTGTCGACGAGTCCCTGTCAAAGCAGCAAAAAGAATTCTTCCTTCGCCAACAGCTTGCGGCCATCCAGCGCGAACTCAGCAATCTGCAACGCTCTTCCTCCCCTCTTACCACTGGGGCGCCCAGCTCCCCAAGCGAAGATGGACGACCACGTTCTGCTTCCGAATTAGATGAAGACCAGCAGACCGAAGTCGATGAACTCGCCGATGTCAAAGTGAAGATAGAAGCTATGGCAAAGGACAGTGAGGAGCGGAAAATGGCGGTCCGTGAGTGGAAGAGGCTGAAGCGAATCCCTCAGGGAAGCGTAGAATATGGTGTAATTCGCAATTATGTGAGTGCATGATATTGTCTTCGTACTCATTACTCATCCTTTAACGACTTTATAGTTAGAATGGCTCGTTGCCATTCCATGGCCTGGTTCATCGACTACCGCCCCTTCAACATCATTGGAAACACTTCGAGACCGCAATTTCCTCAAGAAGACTCGCCAGCAGCTCGACGCTGATCATTACGGCCTGGAGCAGATTAAAAAGCGACTGATAGAGTATCTTGCCGTCGTGCGACTGAAAGCATTGCAAGCAGATCGAGAAACTGCCGAGCGAGCAGTTGTGCCTCAGGCCGTCGTGCCTGATACCGCCTCCGAGGACCCTGCGAAGGCGGCGTCGCGCAGAAATACGGTCAAAGGCCCCATCTTACTGTACGCATCCTTGTTTCCCTTGTATATTCCGGCCACTTATCGCTCTTCTAGATTTGTTGGCCCTCCCGGAACAGGCAAAACGTCCCTCGGTCAGTCGGTGGCCCGCGCCCTCGATAGACCTTTCCAGCGAATATCGCTTGGTGGTGTTCGTGATGAGGCCGAGATACGCGGGCATAGAAGAACCTACGTAGCCAGCGGTCCCGGGTCGATCGTCCAAGCATTACGCAAGGCAGGTCGCTCAGATCCTGTGATTCTGCTGTCAGTATTTCTGTACATTTCATATCCCACTGGTGCCCTTATTGAACTACTTGGGTTTTAGTGATGAAATCGATAAGATCGGTCAGAGTAACTTCCACGGTGATCCCGCTGCCGCCCTTCTCGAGGTACTGGACCCTGAGCAGAATCATACCTTCAATGTGAGTTCTCGTAACTTTCGTACAGCGTCGACCAGACCATTGACCAATTATGTCACCAGGATCACTATATTAATGTTCCAATAGACCTCAGCCAAGTGCTTTTCATTTGCACATCTAACACCTTGGACACGATCTCAGCTCCTCTTCTGGATCGTACGGAGATCGTTCATCTTTCAGGGTATACATATGACGAGAAGATGCACATTGCCCGCCAGTTTCTGCTCCCTAAGCAGTTGAAAGCGAATGGGCTCGCTCCTGAACAACTCACACTCACAGACTCTGCACTCATCCACATAGCGACACACTACACTCGCGAGGCAGGCGTACGTTCACTTGAACGAGCAATTGGCGGCGTCGTCCGTTACAAAGCTGTGGAGTGGGCGGAGCATCTAGATGGTCCAGCCGACGATGCTGAGAAGATTGCCAAGCAATACAAAGATGTTGTCGAAGCAGACGAATTAGAGGCTATCCTTGGTATCGCGCGATGGGACGCTGAGGAGAACGAACGAGAAGAAAGGCGAGGGGTCGTCTATGGCTTGGTCGTCACGAGTATGGGCGAAGGCGGAATACTCCCGGTTGAAACAATTGCCGTTCCGGGCAGCGGCCAGCTGAAACTGACGGGAAGCCTTGGCGATGTCATCAAGGAGAGCGGGGAGCTTGCATTGAGCTGGGTGAAGCGGCATGCATACGATCTATGCATCACAACTTCTCGGTCTCAAGATCCGTTAAAGTACCCTTCTGGGATTAATGTACATCTACATCTCCCTTCCGGGGCTGTGAAGAAGGATGGGCCATCTGCTGGCATCGCGATGGTGAGTCGTATATCGTTGTATTGCAATAAATGCTTAGGGTCCCCTTTTCCCTAGACCTGTGCACTTGTCTCTCTTTTGACTGGCGCATGCGTGCCTCCCAACATTGCCATGACCGGCGAGGTACGTTGCTGAAGAGATTATATATATACACACTGACTGACTCGGATGCAGATCACTTTGCGCGGACGTGTTGGTGCCGTTGGAGGTATCAAAGAGAAGGTCCTTGGTGCTCATCGAGCAAATATCACCAAAGTGATACTGCCCTGGACGAACAGGAAGGACGTCGAGCACGATGTTCCATTAGAAGTGCGCTCGGCTATGCAGTTTGCTTTCGTACGTACCGTGGAAGAGGCTCTAGAGGCTGCTTTCGGCAAGGGCACGTTGGGCTGGCGTCCGAAAGATGTATTGCTCGAGAGTAGATTGTGATAAATCACCGTTATGTCTGCGCAGAAGGACAATTTTTTGATACGGGTTCTGTTGTACAAATTTTGTAAACTACCCATTGTTCTGTGTATAAATATTGGAACCTGTTGGATTTGTTCAGTACACAACTTGAATGGCTAGGCGTTCACTTGTCAACGCATAAGGCCTGTTTTACGTCTACCTATACTTACCTCGGGGTGAGGATTGCTCTCTAGAATTCTTTAGCCCGGCACAAGACGCGAGATAAACAAATGAACGCTGGTTCTTTGGAATGAGGAATCGTGCAAAGAGAAAAGAAGAACCCAGCTTATGCTACACGCAATTCAACGGATATGAAAGGATAACGAGAATACTATTCGATGAGAAGATACAAGGTCAGACTTTGCGAGTAGCTAGATGTAGTGCTCCCTTCAGGAGCTATTTGCACCCATGACAAAAGACAGTGAAAAAGACAACGGGTACTATGAGAATTATGGAGGGTGTAAAATGAAAACAATGCTGCGCCGCCACCACGATTGAATATTGAGGTTCGAAAAAAATCAGAAGAGCCAGTGATACATTGATGACGCGTGAGAGGATAGAAGTTGAGTTAGGAAAAGAGGATAGAAGCAAGAAGTGAAAGCGAGAGAAGAATAGTCCTGTCTGGGATATGCGGGCGACATTGCGCCGTCACTCTACTGCATGCATGAGCCTCCTTCAGAGGCAATAACGTGGGGGGCATTAAGGGCATCATTGAACAACAAAAGGAAGCGAGTAGCGAATACAAAAGGGAAGGGAAAAACGAAGAAAAGGAGGGAAAAACAAACAATTAAGCCGTTGCGCGCTTAACGACCTGGAAAGAGAAAGTGATGAGTGGGGGGAATAATAACATCGAGGACTTAAAACCCACATCACGGGCCCACTTGAGTGTTCGCTTGGTCTCCGGGGACTGGCCACGACCTTTCGACCGTAGCTCCGCGGCAATCCATTCTGTAAGCAGGAGCTGCTTGATCTCGCCATTAGGGAAAGAGTCTGCAAGATCACCGATGAGGCCTATTGCCAGCCTGACAGTAGTCTCCGTGCGATCACCATCGGCTAAACAGCGCTGAATGAGCTCGAGGATAGTACCAGCGTGAGGGAGTAATAATGACACTAGGAAAATTTTAGATGTCATCCATTTATACAGACAGTGCGAATTACCTTTGTCTGTGCCTTTGAATCCACCGACAATCCCGGTATACGCCTCAAGTATGCCTTCACGAAGCTGAGTAACGTATTCAACGAGCTCTATGTCCAACTGTATGCAGAATTGGGTTGGTCAGTGTCATGATAGCTGCGGAGGGCCGTTGACGTACCGGGTTTGGAGTGACAGAACCTGCCTGTCGCAAGACACCGACGGTGGTAGTAAGGAACGGCTCGAATGCAGGACCGATCGCGAGTGCAATATCGCCAAAACATGAGAGGATGGTGATCTTAACGTTTCGGTTCAAGACATCGCTCTGCAGGTTCTCGAGCAGTACACTCATGAAGGCGTTGGCATACTGAGCAGTTTGATCACCGAGGGATCGTGAGAGGTCGCCGATCACACCAATCGCGACGGTGCAGAGTTGGGCATCTTCATGTGCCTTGAGCGCTGGGTACAATGATGGGAGGAAGGCTGACATGTAAGGACTAAAGTTTTGTTCGAGGGCTTGAAATGTCTGTCAGCGACTCATATCACATATGCCAAGCATATTCCACGTACCTGAAGCAAGAGAACCAACAACTAGGAACGTGTCCTCGAGGACAGTAGACGTCTTGCTTGCACGTTGAATCAAAGACAAGATAAGAGTCATGATACGATCTGCTAATGGTTGAACGCCTTGGCCGAGTTTACGGATGACGCTCTGCAAGACAGGGGAGTGTGGGGGAGATACATTAGACAAATTACACAATAGAAAGGCGAACATACCACGATGACACTGCAGAATGCGCTTTGCAATTCGTTCCAGTTGTTTCGGTCATCGGTACCAAGAATTTGGTTCTAAGTGGTCATCAATAACGTCACTTGGGGAAAGCAGGGGGCTTGGCTTACCTCCATCGTCAAAAGTTGTTCCATGCGAGTCAAAATAGCTACAGCGGTGTTTTGGACGACAGGAATGCAGTCCGGTGTTGAATGCGTCACGTACGCAACGACGCATTCATAGGCAGCAGTACGGAAGTTACCTTCATTGCTCGCACTGTGGAATGATAAGAATGGACAACTATATGTCTAAGGAAAGACGTACGTTTCGGTAATCTGCAGCAATGCCTGTACGATGCCCTCGTAGTAGGGTGACAATGGGTTCGACTGAGACTGGGGCTGATCATCTCCTTCCGAGAAACTAAGCTGTTCTGCAAGGTTGAGCAGCGCCCAGCAACAGTTTGCTGCCACACGAGGATTGTCTTGTAGACCACGCACAAGAGCCGAAACAAGAGGATGAAGGTGGACATCGGGCTTGATGCTTCCAATAAGGTGGTCGCAAATTCGACCAAGAGTCCACGCGACTGTGTCCTTCACATGGACATTTGAATCGGCCATCATGTCGAGCAAGATCTGCAGAGCCTGGTTTACAAGAGGCATCAATACTGCTGGATCTGGTCCTTCCAAAATAGAGCCAAAGGCCATAACAGCTGCCTCGCGTTGGTGCCAGTCTGCCGAGCGGATGTTGGCTTCGATGAAAGGGATGACGGCTGGGACGACCGTGTCTGCGACTGCTTGTGCAAGCAGACCCAAGCAGGTCCCGGCAGCCATGGATACATTCCATTCATCTTCATCGTATTCCTCTTCCTGCCGGGTCAAAAGGGTGAGGAGCACGGGCATAATCTCTGGAAGGGCGATTTTTGCAAAGAACCTGCTCTCGTTTTCTGGTATTTCGCCATATTCATGCGCCTAACAGCTGATTAGTAATTAGATCATAGAAACTTGGTTGCATTTCGGCGTACCTCTGCTGCCTCCCACGCATACTCAGTCTCAGTCTCGCAAACAGTTGACCAGAACTCGATAGCTTGAAGCGCGATCTGCTCATCAGAGTGCTTCATACCCATGACAGTCAACTAGGAAATACAGATCAGCAAACACGACACGTGTTTAAATCGATGGTACGTACTCCGAACAAGGCGCGCTCCATGTAGAAAGCCATCTTATCGTAATACAGGCTCATAATCTTGACTAAACATTCAAAAGCACCGATTTGAACATTGGTTGCGTTGCTTTGAGTAGCTTCGCATACAATTTGCATAATATAGTTACGCTCGCCCTGAATGGAACGCGTTATCAACGGTTTGATAGAAAAGGAGCCAGTTAGCGACGTACCTCGCGCTCGAAGTTGTCACGGACGAATTCTAATGAGTTGTACAAAGCCTGAATAGCAGAGTGCTGGACTTCTGGTGCCTCTTCTTTCCGTGCACCGTGAATGACAGCGGTAAGAATTTCGTTCGACTTGACGGCAAGAATCTCAGGTTTCTGATTTATGCGTCAAACCTTTGAAACAAGATATTGAAAACAAAGAAAACGCACTATAGACTCGCAGATGTACCCAATAGCCTGAAGTGTTGCGATTCTCAGCTGTGCATGCGAGCTTTGATCATTCATGAACCCTAGCAGGGTATCGATCAGTTCTTGCCATTGTCCTACGGGGAGTTCTACAGCGGCGATGGCGGCAATGAACTGTGCAGCGACTTGGCCAACTTTTCCATTTGAAGACGCAAGGGCGTGTAGTGCCCGGTCTTTAATCTGTTTGCGCATAGGAGCATCAATGGCGAGCCATCGGGCAGAATACTCTTGTTGTCGCGTGGTTTCCTGCAGGTATTGTTAAGAGAACTGGAAAGACATGGAAGCCAGTGCTATTGGACGTACTTTGGCCGATATAGCGTTCTTTAGAGCGAGACCCGCAGCATTACGGACATGAGATTGAGATGAGTCATTGACAAGCTCTGCGCTGAGCATCAGCATATAGGCAAGCTACACAACATAAGGAAGGGGGTGCAAGATGAGAATGAGGATTAAGGGGAAAGTTCTACCACAAAGAACTCACGTAGTTTTCTCTCGATGCGCTGTCCAGCTTCTCCTCAGCGGCCTGACGCGTCGTTGCATCTGAAATGAACATTAAACATAGGTTAGTACACACCCAGACTACCTACTGGCTCAAACTGGTTCGGGACGCACCTGACGATAGTGTATTGGCGAGGAGTTCACTGGCGTTCATTGTTGTCGACGTAGAACGTGTTGGGGAACGGTGTTCACGGTTGAGAAGGAGTGTTTGAGTTGTACGTATAAGTGAAGGTGGTGGTCGTAGGGAAAGCCGCGTGGATTTTCAAAGTCATCTCGCCACGCTCATCAGCGCCATCCATCGCTAATTTTTTGAGTGCTTTCTTTCTTTCATCGTTCATTTCTCCCAGCTATGTCCCTTTATTATGCTTGGTACATCGTCATTTACCTCGACTACAATATCTGACCGAAATCGCAGGGCGTGCCACCCGTTTTTAAATAACATTCTGCTCCGAAGCTCGATAAAAGAGTCAAAAGCTGGTCATGGCGGCCATGTTAGGCGTGCTTTCGCCTGTTGTCCTATACATAATCAGGCTTGCACAATAGATATATTTCTGGTCAATACACGTAGAAAAGTCGACGAGGATACGAGTCAATGCTCCTAATGAGGAGACGTTTTGTTTATGGGATTACAGAAACGGATAAGGTGGGGTAAGACGGGGTTATTGATGCGCCTATCGGAGTTTGAATCTGCTGCCGAGGACTGATATCACCATTTGTTTTGAATCTGCTCCTACCCTTGTACTTTCTTTATTCCCACATGGCTGATAGAGTGAGTGTTCCCGGTGTTGCTTTGAATGAGGGTTGACCTGACCGAGTAGGGACGTGGTGCACCCAGAGGTGCCCGAGGAGGCTCAGGTATGGCTCGGGGAGGTGGTGCAGGAGGACGCGGGCCACAACCAACGATGGATAAACCGAAGCGTGAGGCCATACTTGATTTGTCGAAATACACCAACGAAAGAATACGCGTCAAGTTTACTGGAGGTCGTGAAGGTGCGTTCTATAAACAATGCGAGATCTATGCACTCATTTACTTGCATGATACACTAGTAACCGGTGTTTTGAAGGGTTTCGACCAGTTGTTGAACCTTGTGTTGGATGATGTCGAGGAGAACATTCAGACAGGTACGAAGCATTATACTCCAACATCTCACGGTGAACTTACCTGCTACTCAGAGAATGAGACGACTGCTCGATCGCTAGGTCTCGTAGTTCTACGTGGGCCGACTATAACCCTGTTGAGCCCTGTGGACGGCTCAGAGGAGATTGCAAACCCTTTCTTGGCACAAGAAGCATAGTCTGCCCCGTGCAACATGCGAAAAAAATACAACTTGCGAGCACTGCTTCTCAATTACCAACTTACTAGCACTGACATACATTGTATCGTAGTTTTCTATCCCGTAACACAGGTGTGTTTCGACATGTGAATGCAGCACGTCTTTCTCAGCACAGATATTGGCAGGCTAGATAGCCTTCTTTCGGCATTCCAACCACTTGCAAAACTAGTGCGAAACTAGCAGTCCCTTCGTTCGACAGAACACCGGTTGCTCCTCCTCGCGACGTCTGTCTCAGCTTTGACATCCTCTAGTCGCTGAAAATATTCCAATGGTCTGTTGAATGTAATTCGAGTTATATGATTATTAAAGTTTCAGGTTTAACTAGGCTTATTGCGATAAGTGACTAGAAGCCTCGGAAAGAACCTTGACGCCACACCTAAAGATTCATTGGTTATAGGCCTCGCATACAAACTACAAATTGCGCGAAAACGTCAATGTTGTAAGATACATGATGTTGCACTCTTCCACTAGTATGATTTTGCAGCTCGGACATATCCAACGAACTAATCCCACTTTCAGTCGGAGCGCTAGGACTACTGCTGCGCTATCCGAGTCGCGCTCCGAGGCTACTGTCTGTATCTCCAGGCCATGCTGTTGACTGCTTAACTTCCTACGATATCCATTTCGCCGTCACCACATACTCACAGGCCTTCTTTTCCGTCTAGGCAATGAACTCTCCCAGGAGCGCAGCAAGCGTGACGTACGGCTAACAGTCACCTACATTCTGTTCCATCACTCTAGATTTTTGATCAACTTCCGCAAGGACTTTCGTGCTGAGATCCCCCATGCAACCACGTGTCATCCTCCAACAGCAGGTATTAGGAAAATGACAAATAAAGAACCTCCGTTGCTCATGGCAGATGTGTACTAAGACCTGCCCCGCTACCTACATTGAGACGCCTGCAAGGCGGAGAGTGGCGCAGAGGATCAGTATGCGCAGCGTATGTGGCAGGATGTGCCAGATCCTTAGAAGGCTTGCTAGGGCTTCCTCTGACTCTGCGTTGGTTCTCGGATGCGCAGCGACGGGGATCGCTGGTGCCGGTTGTAAGCGCCCGGAAAGTGTTGTTCCTTGCACAGCTGGCTCTGTACAAACGTGAGAAGCAGGTTGTCTGCGGTTCCCGGGATTGCGGGGAGAGAAAGGGGCTTGCGGTCGTAGCTCTCGACTGGAACCCGTGGAAGGTGCGATCGCGTCGCTTTAGAGTGGGGGAAGGCGATAACGCACCACCGAGAGGATATCACTAGCGCGACCCGTACTGCTTCAGCTATATGGTATGTTTGGCTATAGAGTCTAACTTTTAGGTTTTTGTTAACGCATAAACTTAGTGCTTTATGAAGGCGTTCTTCTCCGGGTAAGTTACAGCATATTCTGGAGATCTAAGAAGCAGACACACGCGTACAGTCAGTGCTTGTAGACCCAAGTGATTCCGTCCGCAGCACATACTGATAGACTATTCAATGCAGAGAAATTTACTGTCCGCAAAAGCACGCGATTGGGACCACCTTCAGTGTGTGACTTCTCTCAAACATTGAGTTACGACCTTCACTTTTCTCTGCATACTTTTCTTGCACTCATCTTTTTATAGGGACCATTGCAATTTTAGCGAAGACTTGAAATCCAAATTCCTCCAGGAACGGTGGGATTTGGCCGTTCGTTTGGGGCTGCTCCGGCCCTTGTTTCCTCGCCAACGTTTTCCAACCTTCGCAACAAACCCATGTCCTATTCAAAAACGACGTATCTACAGATGTGGTTAGGAGAGTCGCCCAGGAGTCCGTGGGTTGTCATATCCATTTTCTGCGGCGAGTGTCGCCGTCGCTGCTAACGATGGGTTTGCTGTTTTCCTACGGCAAACCCAGTCGTTGTCTGATGCAACTCGTTCCGCCGGTCAGCAAGCACACAATGACAGGTATAATGGACCTGAAAACATCTAACACAGCTGATCGAAGGCTCTCTTACATCTTTAGTACCTGGGTTGCCAATATACAGAGATGGCAGAAAGCACCCGTACGTCACCTATACCCACCGTGACATTCTTGAGCACGCGTCCCGAATAATGTCTCGACACCGACAATCTTATTTCCAGGTCTTCGACATCAATGAGGAAAAGCAAGTACAAGCAATTTCGAAACAAGTCTTGTCGAGAGTTCTCTAGTACTAATTAATGTTATTTTAGAGATGATCATCTCTTCTTACTCTATCAACGACAGCTAGCACCAACTGTCCTGTAAATCATATTCAGGCACGGAGCCCAAACAACTCCGGATTTGTGCGTCGTATATCGTACAGTCACGCAACATGACGTGGAGCTGACCTTGTCTTATGTCCGCTTGCATGAGCTTGCGCCTGAAAGTTGAATTCTGGAATTTTCAGCTCGGATAGCTTTTTATGGCTGAACTCGTTTTAACCCCATTGAGGCTAGCAACAGCGTCTGTTACGATCCAACTTCAACTTTCCATCCCTTCGCACCCACCACCACCTCCTGATAGTTTGAGTTGGTGGTGGGTAGCTAGAGCACTATTCAGAGAACAAGAAAATTTGACCATGAAAGAATGGTTGAACACCGGACTCCCTGGGCAGAAGCTCTGGTGACATGGCGCTAGTTGAAACTTGCCCACCAGTTATCCAGCATCTCCCAGACACGTCGCGCAGGAAATAGCGTGACCGTTAGCGAATCAAGAAGACTTTGAACGTCGGTTACCACTTGATTGCACTGAGAGCCACAAGAAACTGACGGCAGGCAGAGCGCCCGAGGTGATATCTCTTCTTTACCGCTGGGGGAGTTGCCGGGCCGGTTTTTTAGGACTATTCCCCTTTTAGGCAGTCTCGAGTCGAATGTGACAGCTTAACTTATCGTACTTGCGGTGTATAGCTCTGAACCCGGCCAAATCGATGACGCTGGTTGTCGGATCCTGCTTACGATGAACCAACAGACAAAGAACGAAACTCAACGCCGACGTAAAGGATTGATTGTGACCAGCAAAGGCACAACACAGAAAACAATACAACCTTGACGAAACAAAATCGCCAGGAAATCGTGGCCGTATTGGTAACTACACCGTCGCTTATAGGACCCTGTACGATCATTGACGAATTGTTTTTTCAAGCATATGCCAGGCGTGATTGACCCCTCTTTCCGACCTAGCTCTACCATTCCATTGTTTAGAACTATAGTCTTCCAACTCCCGACAGCGTAAGTTCGGGAGCCTCGCATAGCAAACAAGTCATATGCAAGCTAACGAACACAGATTCCTGTGCCAATGATGTGCCCGAGAAAGCCATGTCGACTATCGACTTGACAAGAAACCATGTGATGCCCAAGTCCTGTAAGCCACCTTTCACCAGTGTCTATACATCAGTTCCGTTCCTTACGCTTTAAACTTCTTGCGAGTCTATCCAACCATGCAGAGAGTTACACATCCATAGCCTATCCGCTGTTCATCGAGCTGGAACTTCTTGTAGCGTCTTACCTCCCTCCGACGCGCAGGCAACAACCATCCATCGGACCAGATCACTTCATTTCGTTCCTTGTCTATAGGTCAACTGGAGCGCGTCTGAGGAAAACGCATGGAGGATATAAGTTGACTGGTATGTCTCCTTCAAAGTATCCATCCAACACAACACACTCCTATCTACATTCGACACCCAATCTGCAATATGGCCCGTCGCCCAGCTCAGGTAAACACTATTCCTCTTCCTCCGCCTCTTCGAGATGTACTAACGTTTTCTATGATAGTGTGGAGGTCACAACTTCATGGACTATGCTGAAAAGCATGTCATGAATGGGTTGATTATCCCTCAAGACGTATACCCTGCACCGCAACCCTACGATCGTCTTCCGAATGTCCAGTTCACCATCCGAGGTGTCCTTGGCGTCAGACTTATTGATGCCCTTAATCCAGCCTTCAATGGCCTCGACAATCCAGGGTATGTTCCTCGTATGTCGGTGGATGCAAAGAAGATCACACTGCGTCTCAAAGTAAGCGTATTCATGACTGTCTTTGATCTTCAAGGTCGATATATTTACGCACAACTCTAAAGTGGCCCGGGTATGCAGAGTGGAAAGAGGTTGTCCATGTGTTCGACCACACCTATAACGTGAACCCCAACACAACGCGGAAGATTGCACAGATTGTCGCACAGAAGGTTCAGGTTTTCTGGAACGTGAGTAATCAGCATTTTGCATCCCATGAATTGTCTAAAAAGCAATCATTAGGATCTCCGCAACGAACGTTACACTGGAGAGATTGACGGCTGGCAACTCGTAAACTTCCCATTGGAGAGACTTGTGCTCCTCGAGTTGCGACACGTATCCCAAGGTAGCTGGCAGCCTGTACTTGCAGCGCTGTCTTAAGTGTAGCGTCTTAGGCTACACGCTGTTAAGTATTCTATTTTTCTACCTGCATTACTAGATTTCCGCATATTACTCGGACTTTCAATATTGACGGACATACGCTTGTAGCATAGGATTTCCACGACTCGAGGACAGATGGCGACTTGGATATTTGCATTATTACCCGTTATTCATAGATCTTCCCCGTATTACTACTATGGATCCACATATCCTCACTTCTAAGTTATGTATATAGATATATGATTCTCGTAGCGCTAGATTCTGATGTGCTACTAGTATTAGAATGCTGGGTAACTGGCTTACCCGCAAACATTATCAACGATCGACCTTTAATGGGGAAACATTTAGTAGTACTTGTTGCATTGGCAGAGCACCGTACTTCCAGTGCGCGGAGAGGCAAGCCCCTAAGTAATATCTCAACGTGCACTGTGACGAATCGTCGACATCATGCATCATGCACCATGCATCCTGAGAGATCGTTTGATTAGATCCAGACAGAATACATAATATAATATCTTGCAGGATTTACCTTTGCCAGTTTCAACGCCACACCACGGTGCTCCGTGGCACGAAACAATCTCTAAAGCCGGGATATCATAGTGATGGGGAAGGAGATGGCAAGGCATAACCCACAGTATTGTGCACACACAATAAACTAGTGAAATCATTAGAAATGCTCTCGTATTGGTCGTATCTGTTTAGTAAAGCACTGCATGGCTTAGCTTGGGTGTTCTGGATCAGTGAAAGAGGAAACGATGTATTCATGGAATACCCGGTTGATCCCTGATAGAATTGGATGAGTTAACAAAGCAAGAGTCGAGTCTGTTCACATATCTTACGTATCTCGTTGACTGACGACACGCCTCAAATGATGAGACAACGACACTTGCGTGGTCACTATGGTCGTCGAGGTCCAGGTGACGAAGAAGCTTGTTCAATCGTCCTCCGATTGGGAGGGCGGGCAGAGTAATTCATAACCTCCTACTGAGCAGCGTTGCCCTCTCCATAATCTGAAACAAGATGTGGCGTTATCGTACATGTTTCACGGTAGAGTTACAGTAATTCATTATTCCGATTGCGAGCTGGATAGTGGAGACGAGGATACTGGTAAATCGGCTTTGGACTGACGGTAGGGAAAAACATGCACACCTATACCGACATTTCCTCGCAATCACAAGTAAGGATCCGTACGTTATTTGGGATGATATATTGAGCAGTCTTCAACATTCAAACGATAAGTCTTTGAAGTTTTGGCAAGCTTGAAGTGGCAAGTGGCATAAAGCGCCGAGCGCTCAACGCTGGAATTGCCGGACCGGGAAAGGCCGGCGGTGCAAATTTTCCCACGAGTATTCTTGCCGGATAAAGAAGGAGTCGGGCCAGCACTACTCACTCAGGGGCTACTAGTACTACTAGCATAGCAAAGCCTTAGTCGGATGCCTGTGTAGCTTAAGTAGTCCAGGCATTTTACAACGCAAGTCGACGTGGGCCCATTTGTAATGTAGCTGAGCGCTAGCTACCTATAGGTAGAGGATATCATCCCATCTAGTGGCATGGGCTCCCCACTGATACAGTGACATGGAGCTTAGTTAATAGTAAAGGACTTGTAGTCAAACATGAAATTCGCCTCAAGGCCTTATAATTCCCGCGGTGCAGTGCTAGATATTGTTTTCCTGTCTTCCTACTTTCTTAATTTCCGTAATATGATACAGTACGGGGATTACCCGGTCCTTGATGGCGGACTGTTCCTTGAAGGGATAGCGATAGTGTAACGGCCGCGATGCGGATGGGACCAAGTAATTATATAGTGGTTGATACTTTGTTAGACTATATTTCTATCTACATATTTCTCAATGTGCAATTGCGAAAAGAAGGGAAGGGTAGAAAATGCGCATTTTAGGTAACAAACATCCAATTAGCTAACGACAGAAAAGTGACTGGAATGATTAACCTACGTTTTACATAACTTTAATATGGCTGTGGTATGTATGCAAAAAATTGTGATGATATGTACTGCGGGGGAGGACATACACAGGACCTGAAATGAGGAGCCCACCAGAACGATCACGTGACATATCAAAACATCGATGTGATCTTTCTTTTGTGGCCAGCATCACCACAATATGGGTCGAGTGGCCAGGACAAAAGCTCAAGAAAAGCGTCTGAAGAATGAAGCCCGTGAAGTTAGACTCACTCATGCTCTTGCAGCCTATCGAGTCGAGCTGACCAAGCCAAAATCAAGTCGCATGGGTTTCGAACCGATCGCTGCTTTGAATGGAGTGTCACCTAGCACACTCGAACGCCGTTACAAGGATAAGCGGTCTATACAGGCATTTAACCAAGAGAAACAAATATTAACAGTTGCCGAGGAACATGTCCTTGTTGATTTCATTCTGCAGATGGCTCGTCGGATGCTTCCGCCCACACTGCAAGTGATCAACGAGAAGGCCAATGCTATTATTGCCTCCCGTACAGACAGTCCATCTAGTACTCTGACAACCGAGCCTCGCACAGTCGGTCACAACTGGGTGTATCGCTTTTTAGATAGGCACCATGCTACTCTCAAGCAATATGTTGAGTCTCCTTTGGACAGCAAACGAGGCCGTGCACTTAATCCAACGACACTCACCGAGTATCTCGATGCTGTAGAAGAGATTAAAGCAAAACGACATCTAAAGCCGGAGAACGAACATGCTGCTGATGAAACAGGGATTATTCTTGATCGCGGTGGAGGAGTTGAACATGTGGTAGGGCCGGTTGGTCAGCGGGGTCAGCATCGTCTCCGCAATGGAACACGGGAAAGTCTCACTATGATGTGCACAATTTGTGCTAATGGTACAGTTTCTCTGCCACCCACGGTTATCTTTTCCGGAGTTCGGTTTCAATCGAAGTGGTTAAAATATAACACTTTAAAATGCTCGTAAGCATAAAATTTGACTTGGCCGTTGCGTAAATAATAGTTTCCGCTTACCTTTTCTTTACTAGGCTCGCTCTTGCCCCAAAAGGGTGCATGGACTCTGAACTCGCCCTTTCATGGATTCAGGAATTTGAAGAGAGGACTCAGCCAAAGGAGGAAGATGATTGGCGGGCACTTTACATTGACTCTTATGGAACACACCTTACTCTTGAGGTTATCGACTTTGCCCGTCTACACAAGATTGAGCTCATTGGATATCCACCCAATGCGACACAGTTTCTACAAGGTCTTGACGTCATTATCTATGGTGTATTCAAGCGGCTATATGCGGAGGCGAGACGAAAGTGGGAGACTGACCATGATCGAGTCACAAAGTCTGCGTTTTTGAAGCTTGTGGATAAACCGTTCTTGAACGCATTCTCAAAGGAGAACATCCTGAGTGCATTCCGAATAACAGGCATTCATCCTTTCGATCGAAAGGCGATCCCGAGTCGCTGGCTGGTGCCCAGCGAAGAGACCTCATACAACGCAATGTTCCCGTTGTCGTACCCAGAACCGGTTTGCAGTACTATCGAAGTCATGCGGGCTATCAGCCAACCATCTGGTATTACTGTTCTCTTACCCTGATGTAGATCCATGAATGTACGTGCTAATATATATCTAATTCTAGCACATTCCCACTCAGAGCCTATGACCCCAACACGTAATAGTGGATCTACATCAATTTTATTCACTCCTCGTAAACGGCAAGCTGTTGCGGAAGCTGTAACTCACCTTCGTCAAGCAAATGCAGCATCCCTGACTCATTTTACAAGCCAATCTCCCTCATCCGCCCGTCTGCCCACTGTCCCGTTCATCCAAATTCCTCCAACTCCGGAGAAGGCACGACGTCTTCTCCGGGCACCTCTTGATCGGTTCGCCGGCTATGAAGATGTTGTCAAGGAAAATAATGAGCTGCGAGCACAGCTCGAAGGCATGCGTTCAATGCTAGATGGGGCAAGAAGGATAGTTGAAGGAAGTAATGCGGAACTCGCTATAACACAGCTTGGCTACTCACAGATGGCACGCAAGCTATATTGGAAGAAGAAGAGCAAGTCAATCAAAAACCGGTTGCTATCAACGAAGGTTGGACGGTACATCACCAGTGACCGATTCCGTGAAGTCGTTGCTGAAGAGGCTAAGGCACGAAAAGTAAAGGAGAAGGAGAAAACAGCTCGTGAGCAACGTTGGAAGCTCAGAAAGGAGGCTACAGTGTGGAGGAAGGCAGCGACACAGAGAAAGAAGGAGAGGCGGAAACGTGAGCTAGCACTGTATGAGAAGGCGAGATCAGACGCACAACGCCAAGGAAATCGGCTACCTACAAAACCTAAAGCACCTCCGAGGGAGCCAACTCCGGAACGCTTTCGCGTGGTGGGTACGATGGAAGAGGGCGAGCAGAACATCGAGGACGAAGCTGAAGACGAGGCGGAGATAGATACTGATGACGATGATGCCGATTTAGACCTTGAGGATGGGCTATGATTGTGTCTAGAGTCACGGTATGACATCTGTGGATGTTAATGTATATGTTTTGGTGGTGATTAACCTCTAATCCGCGGTGCGAGTCTGTTGTCAGTTGTTTCGCACTTAGTATTGTCATGCGGCCATTACCATATATGGCAATTTATCGTGACGAGAGCGCTCCTTCAACGAGTGAGAAATGCACTAGCCGTGTTGTCCTCATATCTCCCTGACAATGTAGACAACCAACTCAATAAATTATTTGCTTTATACAATATATGTGTTGTGTCTATTTATGACCTGAGTTTCCGCGAATATGCGCTGCAGAGTCCGGGACACTGTGGTCCTTCAAGGACCGGGTAATCCCTGTACTACTAGTCACGGCACGTCTGACGATATTCGAATTCACTTTCAGGAACGCGATAGTTCATATATCCTCAACGGTAAAGTACATGCATCTTGCATCTATAGAATTAATATGATCATGGTAGTCGATTGGCCGGGTACACAGTATGATGCAATGTGTGGATGCCTTATTATTCACCTCCGTATACGGAAAAGCTACTCATTATGAAACTCGTCCTCTCAACGGTTTGGTTCCTGGTGCAGGTTGTAAAACACGTACGAAGAAGCCGGGGAGACAGATATTCATTCTCAGATGCCTACCATACCTGCTGCTTCATCAGAGCATAATACTACTGTTACAACGTAGCAAACCCTAAGTATTATTTTCCACGGATAAGAAATCGCAACCCGATCCGAGCAACAACAAGGCACTATGTAGGATTTGCTTTTGCCAGCTTTGACGCCACCTACCATGATGTAGGGATAACCGCCCCTGACCGGAGTACGAAAAAACAATTATAGTCCGAGAGATCAATGATGACGATGATGACGATGATGAGGGTAATGGCAGGGGGATAATGCACTCGACGAGAAAACACAGAGATGCATAGGGGAAGAGCAGAGTTCGGCATGTACGGTAGACCTGAGAAATCGCCAGAAGGGAGTTCTTTAGATCTTATTCCATCGCTGTTTGTAAACTGAAGAGGATTATTGATAATGGCAACAGACAGATTGAGTGGCGGTAGCAAGCTGAACGAGGTCATGGATCTAGAGACAGAGCCTCGGTGGTTGCTTCGAGCTCTTCAGCGTCCCGTACGCCTACAACCGTGACCCGCGGCTGTTCTTTGTCTTTAGACAGCTGGGGTTTGGGTGTGATAGGCGCAATAGAAGAAACATTCTGTTTCTCAGGAATGGATGTCCCAAGCTTCACAACGGGTTGGGCGAACGTTTCGCTGTGAACTGGGGATGGTGGAGAGGTCGAAACCGGAGATATTGACGGGGCATATTGAGAACTTGCGCACGACATAGGTGGTGAGCCGCTTGTAGACGATACAGATGCGGGAGAAGAGGTCCGATACGGCTGGGATTGCACGCCGAGATACTTCCTCGTGGCCAAAGCAGGAGAGCATTCCATTGAGCATGGGGGAGACCGAGATCTTGAACGTGAAAATGAACGTGATGAGGATCGCGTAGAGGGTATTGAGGTATCGGGAAACTGGGTCTGGCCGGATGGCGAGGGAGTGGGTGCTATTATGGTGGATTGTGAATGTGAATGCGTATGAGATGTTAGTCGAGTATAAGGTAGAGATACAGTAGCTTGTGATGGTGTCATTGAGAGGGGAGACTCAGTCTGAGTCACAAGATGACGAGGAGTTGAGTTGCGATACTGAGGTGTAGAGTTGTCAGACCGTGGAATACCTTCAAGACGACCGAATGATGGCAATCGAGCGGTTATCGGCGACGGTTGCTCAACGCTGAGAACACGAGACATCCGTTCTCGCAATGGGGCAGTTTCATAGAAGACATCACTTGCTCGTTCGTTGAATAGTTGGGGTGAATGAGGAACCATGTGCGATCTTGAGGGGTATACTGATATAGGTGTAACGACCGTCGGTAATGCTGACATAGAGTGTCGATTGAGTGCTCGTAGTGGACCTCCGGGACCAGAAGTAGCTCTTCGTGGAGGCTCCATACGCGGTGGAGGCACGAAGCCATCCTGTCTAGGTTTGGCTTGACCAAAAGATGATGGGGCATCAGAAGTGAACTTCATCGACGGTCTTCCTCTTGTCTTTGATGCCCATCGTGGGTCAGCCCCATTTTCTTCAGCGGAAGAGCCATTCATGCGAAATGGGTATCTGGAATTTGATGGATCGTGGATGACATTCCTGTTCCAGAACTGCGTTTGGTGAGCATAGGTTTGCCCGTTCATTCGATGCACAACTCGCTCGTCTGTGAGGGATCGAACGGAGTGCGCATCTTCCGAATCGACAACAGAGCGAACGTCATCGTCGTCCGTGAGAATTTCACTATTAGCGGACGAAGATGCCTCATCGTGTTCTTGCTCTCGTGCGTTCGATGAAGTAGCCAGACTCAAGCTTTGGCCAAGTCTATCCTCGAATGCTGAACGATCGGCCTCAGGCGCTTCAGGCGGAGGAGGGCTCGTCCATTTGGCACGCTTTGGGGCCATGTGCTCTGGATGTGTCACGGATATTCGAGTTGTCGGCGGTGGCATCCAGACAGGGACCTGATGTACTTCTGGCGGGGACAAACGATCTGGTTCCGGAGCTCCCGCTGGGCGCATGGGATTGCTTCCAATGGTATATGGAGTCTGTGCAGCCTGAGGCACAGGTGACAGGCGAGGAGGGGCATATGTCGAACGTGACGGTGAAGCATGCAGTAGCTCCTCGTCTGGACGTTCTTCACAAAGTTGTGCAAGCGCGACAATGGCGCGTTCTGGGCGGGTAGACAAGATCTTGGATGCTCGCATGAACTCTCCTCGAATCTAGAGAGAAGTCAGCTTTTCATCCTCGATCCGTCAGGAGTCAACTCACTGTAAACAGCCCATCTCTAGTGACACAACGCGACACATTGAAATCGGTTTCAAAGGGATCCTATTTGCGCGGTTGTCAATAAAAGTAACAAGGGGAGGCAACGATATACAGACCTCTATACATAGGCGATTCCTCTCCCTTGCGGTGCCTCGGTCAGGCTTCATTTGTCCACATCAGTATCGATCCTAGCAAAGGATGAAAAATAACATACATCATTATCCCAACCCTTGCTCTCTTTCGTGAGCAGCCCCGCCCTTATTGAAACGACACTAACATTATATAAGAATTCTCTAGCATAAAACCTGAAAAAGTCCATCAACCTAGACAGTACAACAGACATTAACACGGCTGCCCAGATTTACAATAAAGTAATGCTCACAGTTCAGCGACGCTCTCGATGTTCGAGGATTGCCATCGCTCCCTAAGCAGATTGATATCATCAAAGAACCTGTGGTGTATCAGAAACAATTGAGGAGAATTAGAAATCACCGTTGCATACCAAACATTGTGACCATTAAGATTTGTTTCTTCCTGTCACATGGTCAGCGTATGCTATAGCAATATTACAATTCCACGCACCGGTGAGATAGGCCTCAGTGGAGGCATTTGTTGAAGATTTGGTAATACAGGAGGATTTTTGACATGCACCAGGAAATAAATAACGAGCAGGACATAGCCGTAAGATGATAAAGTGCCTTTGTATGGTGAATTTATCTTTCTGTTTATATTATGAGTGCCGTGTAGCAATCATGATCGCAATGTGAGGTATGCGCACCGTCGTTTACACCAGACTTTGACTAGGACCCGGAGCAGATTCAGTATCTGTCATGCCGGGCACGTCAGAAGAGACTACTCACGAAAGAGGACCATTGTGCGCACTCGCGCAGGATCTATCATAGCGTAACACATCAAAAGGCGCGTGTTCTCAAGGGCGAGCCTATTCTCAAACCCGATGTCGCAAGCGATGCCAAACGGAAGTCCAGGTTTGGGGTCAAGCGAAAGCTTCACGATTGGAATTCTCGCATGAGGTAGCGGCTTGATATGAAACTTTGTCTCTGTGCAAGATATTGGTATGTGCACTGGAGAAAAAGCGAGATGCCGTACCCCGTGCGAAGAGGTCCCCAAGCATGTTTACCAAAGCTGTCGCAGATAGTCGATCCTCTGAATCAATGAGACAGCACAGATCCATGTCTAGCGAGAGTCAGCTAGTCCAGCGTTTTCATTTAGATGGTATAGCTCACCTGAATTCCGCAAGCTGAAACCATTTGCCGTGCTCCCAAAGGAGAGTAGGCGACTCTCCGGCTCGATGGTGCGGATTAGCCTCTCGAGCAACTTCCTCACATCCTCTTTGATTGCAAGCTCTTCCGGTGTGGGTAATAGCTGAACGACAAAGTCATATAGACACCTTGAAAGGTCCGCAGCGAAGCGTTGTTTCGAGACCATGGGCCGTCGGTGTGGCGAGCTAAGATGAGACGGGTGCTGTCTTGAAGACTGGCTCTGTACGTTCGTGAGGTTCTGCTGCTGGGTCGCGGCCATTATGAGCTTGCCTGTTGGACCTTTGCTGGGGGTCCTGCCTCCAGAGATTGTCGGTTGCGAGTGAAGTCGGGCGATGAGGCGAGAGGCAAGGACACAACAGCAGGCGTAGTACTCTTATAATCCACCCATAAAAGGAAACTCATACTCATTAGCGCGCATTCGGGTCATCCCCGCCAGGCTCTGGCCACACGTCCCGTCTTGAAGGAAACACCTTTACTCTCGGTTTTATTAAGATGCACGAGAATCTTGAAAATACTTTCAAGAGGGAAATATATTTCTTGAGATTGCAGAGCACTACCCTACCGCGAGGCGTCATCCGCATCAGTACCGCGACTGATGCAGTACTGATGTGGGTGCATCCGAGTCGACCCTACTCAGGTCCCTGTTCTCACCATAAATCACCGTGGCCACTAGAAAAAGCGGGAAAGTATCCCCTTCACCTGTAGCTCACGACTGTAACATATAAGTCTTTTGCACCTCACAGTGGGACTGCCATCATCATGGACCGTCGCCGTGCCACCAGTAGTACGGCGCCTTGCGTACTCAACCAAACTTTATGTTGTAGTGACGACCGTCGACGAGGTGAGCAGCAATGAAACCCGGGGACTCGTAGCAATGGGCTCCGCGGTTGTTGCGCTGATTCTGACGTTGCTCTCAAGCATAGGTACCGTGACGGGAAACAGTTGGACAAATGTCGTAACGACCCCTCGCCGCATGCCTTGTCTACTTTTAGCATGAGAAGAGATCCGTTTCGAGTTTCACAAAAGGCTGCTGGTAGATAAATCGATAGGAGCCGAAACCACAATGCGGATTGCAAGTCACACACCTATGTCCACATCATTGGCGACAAGCTATCTGAAGGGACCGCATGGGAATACCTTCTTCGGATGAAAGGCGGAGGGTGGTACACGATACGAGGCCTCTGAGAACAATCTGGCCTTTGAAATTTTGCCCTTGAGAGGAAGTCGGGTAAAGTCGTTTCGCACGTTCTGCAATGTCGCAAGGCCCCGACCAAGGAACAGACAATAATAGAAGAAGAGTGTCCACGAGACACAAGATAATAAAAACAGGAACACTAGAACCTGTGCGGGAGCGAGAATGGGTCACGCCGAGTCAATTGAGGCGTATGAAGGAACTCACGAGATTCATAGTCAGCGGCAGCATACCCTCCTGGCCATTGAATAGCTGCGTCTCTTGTCGATAGATGGGATGACGCATAAGCCGAGGCTAGATTGGCCTGCCAATCAAACTGGAATGATAAGTCATGCATCAATGTATTGGAGTCACATCCGGGGCAATCCCATCTGCCCATCTTGCTTCGTGAGACGACCTCGACGGGAAGCCTAGAAATTTAGTATAGATAATTAGTGCGCCTTTAATATCCTAGCAGACACGCAGTGCAGAACAATATGAAACCTGCGCTGGGAATTAGAAAGGAGCACTATTTTTTATTCTTTTCCGCGTCTTTTTCTTATTCTAAACAATTTTTGTTCTGTACGTGAAATATGTCGTGTTCATGTTAAAAAAGCTCAGCGAAGAGTTCCAAGGGATGTAGACAGTTCACTGGAGAGACCTTATTAGATGGTAGTCATACAAATAAGGCTGCACTTACCCAAAAGCTGTCTCAATGCACGACTTGATTTCGCGATAGCTGACGACGAGGCAGCTTTGTTCATCGCGCGAAACAAGCATGATTCGCTCATCGACACCAGCATCCAGCTATATCACATCGAATGAGTTCCTTGAGTCATAGGGCAAAAACTGAGACGTACCTTATTTAGACAGGTCAACACATGGCCAAGGTTGACCACAGGATTACCGTGCTCGTCTACTTGGTGGAAAACATAGTCACGGAATAATTTGATGATGTACCTGTCACCAGTTTCTGACCAACGAGGATCGCGCGCAAATTCAGGCCGTTCGTTGATAAAGCCGAACTTGCAAAGGAGACGAACGAGATGACCATTCTCCAGCTCGCTCATCAGCTCACCCTCGAGTCGGTCATTAGCACTATAAACTCGTTGTCAGCATAGAGAATGTAGAGAGGAGCGGATAAGGCCTACGATTGCGTTTCGTCGAACTCGGTGAGGGTCTGGGGGGCTATCATCTCACAAACTTGTCGTATATTCTACATTCAACAACATGTCAATTGATCTCGTTTGAACCTCACTTTGAGCAGCTAGGTCATACCTTCATGGGATTCGGTTTAGCCATGAGATAAAGGATAACATTCCTTAACTCCTGAGAGTAATGCCTGCTAAGAGTCTCCATAGACTTCGCCATGTTATTAACTGCGGAAGGATTGTTGCAGCAGAGCGTGAAGATGAGTCTTCCGAACATCGTAAGATCCTCCTGTTGCAACAGACTCATGTCCTGCCGCGCCTCGTAGGTCAGGATGTCGACGATCCCACACGAGCTCACGCGAACCCTATCGAAGCCTTCAGAATCCTGCGCAAACTGATCGGGAATAGTAGAACATACCTATTTGGGCCAGTAACCAAGACCTTCGTAGCATCCACAATGCGCATGGCGAGACCAACGTCGTGCACAGTTTTCATAGCACTTGCAATCTGAACTACATATGACCAAAGCGTACGCTCTGGTATGCGAGTATTTTGAGACTGTAATCGCCCATTCTGGTATTGTGGGGCCTTGGGCCGGAGGTGAGCTTCGAAAAGCGTTTGAGAATTGGGATGGTAATCATATACAACTACCAGGGCTATGGGGTCGGGCAGATCAGCGGTTGTATTTGCTAACTCTTGGAATGCACATACAATTGTCATTGAAAGCGCGGGTTGTAAAAGCCTCCTTGACAGATACGAGGTTCGGATGCCTGATGCGGGACCACGCTTCGATATTACTGAATGCCGACTGATTATTGAGACGATAGCCTTCAATGCGTCTGAGAGCATAACATATGCCATCGTTCGAGTTTACCGCCTTATACACTGTCGAAAACCAATTACCGAATTTTCGCCGTTCGCCAATAACAAGCTCAAGCGGCACGAGTGAATGGTAGCCCTGAGTTTCTTCGGGTAGCACTAGACCTGGAGGTGGGGGTGCGTGTACGGCTTCTGAACGCTTCTGCAGGTCTTCGCGCAGCGTATCCGACATGAAGTACCGAAATTGCATGCTGTCAGGTCGAGGGTGAGTATACAGGTGGTAGTTAAGCTACGAAAAGCTTAGTTTCTATCAACTCGAGGAAACTAAAATGCTTACTGGCTGCCGCGTAAACGCATGTGGAGGGGCGTAAAATACATCCATTGTGTCGTCATAGTCCAGTACTTGACCGCTAGTAGAATGATCACCTGTGTCGAGCTAGAGCGCATTGTCAGTTGGTTTACGCACATTTTGACAGCTACACTAACCGACTGAAGCTGCTCCGCCACATAGCTCATCGACAAGGGTCCAGAAGAATCGTAGCCCTGGGAGTCGTAGCCATCATCGTATTGGTAATCATACTCAGTTGACGCTTGCGCCCTATGATGTTTTGAGTAGTCGAAGGGGGACGTATTAGCATAATGGCTCACGGTGGGGATGCAGCTCGAGCAGCAGCGACAGCAGCGGGAGGTACGGGGCTTCCGGGGTTCTTGGGCACGAAAATAGGAGCGTTGACAGCCTGCGCCGGTAGAGCAGCACCAGGAGTAGGAGATTCCGGTCTATGCATCCACATTGAGTCATATAAAGCGGCTTGCATATAAGATGGAAACATACGCTGGTGGGGATGCGTCGTGCTGTGAGATCGTGAGTTCGCACATCATCTAGTATTCGACGCGAGTACGCACTGGTGGGTGGTAGTAGATACAACCTTTGTCTTCAAACTTGCACGATCTATAACGTGCATTCAGATAATAGAAAGCCTTTTCGACCTCCAGTTACTCTCACCCGTAGATCAATATATTCCTACACTGTCGTTGAGTTGAATCTTGAACTTGGTTTAGCAGCCGCGCGACCGCGGTTCGACTGAGTTTACTTACCCTTCCTCTGAGCCTTGGGACTTGAAGGCTCCGAATATGATAGAGAAGGAGCAACAATCTTCACCGCCGACGAAGACGGCCTGGAGAAAAAGGCCATCCTGTGGCCAAACGGATGGGGGGTCGCTCTCAAGAGCTTACAATTCAATAAGCGCCGGAACCGATGTGATAAGCGGTAAATTACCGCATTTGGAAAGCACGCTCAACGAGAATACAAGCTAGTACCAGCTACAATAAGTAGTTCCATATTCTTACTTTATAGGGCCTATGGCTACGGTCATAAGGACTCTTAGAAGAATGTAAATTACGTCGTGAATGGTCTTAGAAGGAGAACCAACCAATCAGGGTCAAGCAATGACCGGAGCCCACCAATAATGATGCCATTCGGGGAGGTTTTTCCTCAGGCTGAGACTCGTATTCACCAACTATAACATCCGGAAAAACTACACAATCCAGGTGTGATTTGGGTGTAGATCCCGGTTTGGTCTAGGCCGACATCCTACTCAAGCGTAGAGAGGCACCGACCGCTAGGACGCCAGGGAAGCCAGAGTTGTGTTGGGTCAAGAAATGCGCATGGAGAGAAATGGGGGGAAAGAGTGAGGGAGGGTGGCCGGTTCCCCCCTCTCTCTCTTGGCGCGCAAGAATATCTTGGTCTAACCTTACTGGGCGTGCTGTGAGGGAAAATGTGCATGCACATATAGTGAGGAAGCACGGCGGAGATCCATTGTACCTTTACTAGAAGTTGCTTCATAAATGTTCGGGAGGAAGAGATGCGCGAGCTAGGGGTATTGTGCTTTCCATTGCATTTCAATCTAGAAATAAGTATAATACAACAATGTCTCAAGGGGCTACAACATCTAAGGTAAGAACGTACAGCTAGGGCTTGCCAGGGGCAACATAGTCTTTTGACAAGTCGATTGTCCCCTTCAGATGCGTATTCGTCAGACGTATTTGCCTCTGCTTTGGCGCGGATTTCTTGCCCTTCTTCTTCATAGCAAGGCCCTTTGGAGTAACTGCTTCTGCTGCTGTTGCCTGAAGGCCCTCATTTGCAAGCTGCTTCAACAAGTCCACTTCATTTGGAACTTGCAGCGAGTGCCACAAGTCCAGGAACTCTGTGCAGGGTGAGTCTCCGCGCAGTAAATCGGTAGGGTGAATGCACACGGACCTTTCTCAACCTGCGACCCTTCTCCTTCCTCACCGGGCCGTATCTCATTCCAAAATACCATTCGTAGCTGACCATCTTTCAGCGTTCTAGTAACGTATACCTCCCCCTCTTTTTCCAGCTCTTCAATAGCCTGTGGGGCTTCTTTCCAACTCTCTTTCAATGTCCTGACAGAAAGACCGCCACCGTTTTTTGTATGCTTCTTGATTTCCGTCAGTAAGGAAATCTTGTTGCGTACGTCGTAGTCGTGCTACAAAGGGACTAGTCGGAAACTGTACAGGGCAGGTCATATTGTAAACCCACCTTGTAGGAATACAGATCGGTCTTAGGGTCATGCACGACTCTGTCGTGAGCTTTGAACTTTTCTAATAGAAGCATGTCTGTATCCAGCGGCGTATCCGTAATAATCGCAAGATCCTGTAGTCGCATGGGGTTGCCAATGGCCTTGAGGTGGTTGACCGCGTATAACAATTGAGTGTTAACGTTGACACCTGTCCCAGTGTCTGCAGGTTGCGAAAACACAACATCTGCATAGCTGGTTATCAGCGCGTGATGCTCGCCGTAAGCCATAGCGACTAACTAGACTTTGGTCGTTTCTTTTTCTTCGCAGAACCCGACGCCTCAGAGGCATCAGACTGCAAGGGCGGGGGCTGTGAGTGCCATGAGGTGTAATCTTGTCGTCCTAGAGCACTTTTAAAAGCAGCAGCATCTTTGGCAAGTGTTGACATCGTAGATGTCGATGAGAGACCGTTGTAACTTGTCGGCCACACAAGTGCAGCCTGGGTGAACCGCCCGTCGGGCATAGCAACACGTGATATCCTTCCTGATCAGGCAGTCGACAACTGCAAGTGCCACAACCTTATGTAACTTGAGGTTGCATTGGGACCGTCATGCTTGACACTACTGTGCTTTCAAACTTTAAAACTCCTCGGTGATTGTGGCCTTCCCAGTGGCTATGCTAAATCCTCACGAGGTCACATATTTCGAATGCATTTTCTGTGGCAAAAATTACTTGCCATGAAACTGGAAAGACCCACGGCATACGTATGTGCTTGTAATACGCCATATACGATTTTTTTTTCCTTTTGAAAGCTGACAGTGAAAATTTCTCCTGTATCTGGACAGAAGGCTCGCACACATTTCAAGGGTCTAGTGGCGTGTTTCTCTCATACCACAAGGTACGCTCATTGTCCCGGTAAACTTTTTTGCCTTTTACTAATTTCCACCGCCAGCTACAGAGCTCATCCTTTACATTCCACACGCTCGTATATACCGTTACACCTAGCAATATTTATGCCAATGAGCCGACCCGGTTCGAAAATTTAAACTGTCGTCATCCGGAAACAGAGAAGCATTGTGGTCAGCATCTTCCCGGTTAGTTGGACTCCATGATCTCAGTGAATAATTATTGAGACGCCGAAATGTTTAAATCATGACCACATGTTAGTCACCTATAGGCATAGTAGACGACCTTGGTGTCAAGAGCTCAGGCTCGCTGTTTTGCCCTGGTACCATCGGCTCACCGCCTTTCTCCCCGTAGCGCGTGCATGCCCCTACCAAAAGACGCGTAAAACGAAAGTGAGTTCTATACATACCGGAGAAGTATAGGGTAAACTGAGGGATGTGGCGTTAAGACTTATTACCACATGCAGATTCTATCATGAATTCGATGTGGCAACAATACTCCGACTCCCCTATCGATTCAGTTCATACGCCCCACTGCTGCTCATTTTTGCCACGGGGAGCGAGGATCATAACACTCGGTGTAATCATCCGGGACCCTGGACACGAAGTTCCACAAGTCTACGTTCAACTTCAAGTTCGGAGGAGCCAGAACCCCCACCTCAAGTTTAGTACATTCTGAGGGTAATCACGTTTCATCTTCAACCCCTATGATGTTACAGGAGTTCACTCATACAATTTAAGCATTCCGATCCGGGGACCTCAAAATGGCAAACCATTCGTTTCAAGTGCCTGCCTATCATTCTTCACGAAGCAAATTCCGCCTCGACTCGTCTCCTGGACATTTGAAAGTGCGCCGACTTGCGGTCGCTCTTTTGCAAGCCGCCTATCTATGCCATGCGTATGGATTTTTTGATTAATGCCCTCTTAAGCTCTGGCAATGAGCCGTTTGTCGTCTTTTCTCACTAAAGTTATTCTTCTTTCTTCTAAACAGACGAAAATGCGCTTGACTAAAGCAGTGGACAACGGTGGATATCCCAAATAGTGCATCTCAGGTGTGCTTATTACTGATTGTCCAAGGCTCAGTACGCCTAGATATAGCGCTAATTTATAGGCACCTCCAAGCATAAACATGGCCTATCAAGCTTTCAAGTGTTATGATAGGCTGAGCACAATTAATCCTCATTAGGAGGGCTAATTAAGGTATCATTTCTTTATATCGTGAGGACCCTTTCCAGCAATTGTGAGTCTGGCATATACGTAGTGGCCATTCCGCGGAAGCTACTGCCCGAACAACGAAAAGGCACCTCGCAATGGCAGATTTACTCCGAGAATTCCAAAGCTTGTTGGTAGTTGGAATTCCCGATACCCACCTGGAATGCCAGTTATATATACATTCCCGCCGAGGTTGGGATAGCTAACTCATCGAGCTTGGAATATCTGTCAGCTGTATACTATGTTCCTAATCAACTTCCAATACGCGACTAGCTTTCGCCGTCAAGGGTCCAATCGTGTATTCATCCATCCGTGACAATCAGTGAGAAAGCATGGATGATTGCATTCGGAAATTCCGCCGGACAGGAGAGTACAAAGAGGGCAGGTTGAGAGACAAGGACCCGGTCTACACTTGACTCCCTTGCTCCCGAAGCTCAGCTCACGTGTTTAATCGCTCATTCTACCATGCAAGCAGTGCGTCTCTGTCATCACCTTCCTAGTGCACTACAAGAATGATACTCACCCCTTTGACAGACCTCAACTGCATCGGCGTTCCATACTTTCTTAGACTATCTGAACGTTCCTGTGCAAGGAATTATCGTCCCACAGAAGGTTTATACGTCGCACACATTGGTGACATCCAGTCCCCGAGAGCCTATTCGATTCTCATCGCAGGGCGGTGCAGGCGTTAACCTCCAGAGCGTAATCACTTCCAACTTCCACGGACTGGCGAACGGCGAACAACATACTCCGCCCCCCGATAATAATGGTACCCTCGCCATCTGCATTCATGTAAGCACTCTTGTTCTCCCGTTGGATCAAGAAAGTCTGATTATTTTCCACTTGTAGTGGCCTGGATATTCTCCATATCAAAAAGCTATCCCGCTGAACAAGATAACTGGCAAGCTTACGTACAGAATGCTGGCGTTAATAACGGCGAAGGCTATTCAGCAGTGGATGTTGGTATGGACATGGTCGTTCATCGGGCGGATATTTTAAGTTGACACGTTTTTTTGTTCCGTATTATCAGGAAGTGCACAGACATAATATCCAATCCACGGAGCCCAACGCTGACTGGTCTATAGGCTCAGTGAAGTTCGAGAGCTTGTGGCTCCTTGAACTCCGCCAAATATCCACGGGGTTATGGCAACCTGTTCTGTTCCGCGATATTTGACTGGAACGACGCCCTTTCTCGTGACGCAAAGCCATGGGATAACTTAAGGCTTATAGGATGTTCCTGTAGAGCACGTCGGGCAAGCCTACTGTATATCTCACTCTCGTGTCAACGGTGGGTAGCACTCATGTGTGTACTTTCGTTCAATGTATTCTTCTTTCCGAGTATCATGAATGCCCAGGAGGAGGAGTGCCAGACTACTAGCCTCTCGAACCCCTTTGTAGGAAGCTGATCCGGAAAGGGTCCTTTAAACTATATGATGTTCGCGATTCATTCGCCCCGGGCCCAGCAGCAAGGGGCGTTCTAAGAGCTTATATTGAATGCGAGGTGGAAATATGCTCGCTCCGTATGGAAATCCATCGGCTACAGCTGAGGGTCGTATACTTCACTTGGATATCTACGACAGGATGTTGGAAAACAGGCTCGGCCCACGAGGGGGTTGAAACAGATACGATGACCATCAGTTTTTCCATCAAGAAGATTATGTAGAAGATCATGTTATAACTTAAGATTTTATATGAGACTTGATCATAGCGGCGTGAGACCAGCGGCCAAGTTCTACTAAGTTCTATCGTTCTAGTACTAGCCACAGTGATACTCGAGCGCAGTTACACAGCACTGGAGGAGCCCATCAGTATTTCCCGCGAGGGATCCTCCGGTGTCATGAACTTCCAGTGTAATATCATCGAGTATGTATTCAGTCTATAAAATCGCTCAAATATATGCACATATCCTCATAGTTAAGTTTGAATACACATACAGGCGATATGCATGAACAGCGCAAACTTAACTGAGAAATTAAAGAGAGCATGCTCAAGATGTTCTCTAACCTTGATCTTGAAGGCTTAATTTTGGTGAGGGATCCCGGATCGGTGCTCAGCGCTCATTGGTCCTTTCACTTCCACCCGAGAATATAGTGGGAGGGATATTAATATTCTGAAGTGAGCAGTGCGCAGTAGCTATCTACTTGAAGCTTACAGACTCACGAAATTCGAATCACGGTTCAAAACTTCAAGCTCAAGAGTCAAGTTCAGCTGGCGGCACACCGCGCCGCGCCGCGCCCTGGAAGCTTTGACGAGCGCCAACACCACGGTCACGTGACACATGTTGAAGTTGCGTAACTGGACCCTGGCTACGCTCTCGTTCTCAACTTCCATGGCTGCCTCGTAAACCCTAACTTCACTCCCTTTCGTGCGGTCCCTTATCCCTCAACGATGTGGTCAAGAATAACCAATGTGATTAAGCCTCGCTCGGGAACTCCGGGTCTCGATACTGGTGACGAGGGCGACCAACAGTACTCGAATATTTCCGTGTTTCGTGAAGAAGACTCGGAACACATATCGCCTACTATCCCTACGGCTTCATATTCCAAGAATGACAAGAAGTCTATGTTCAAGCGGCTGTCCAAGATTCCGAACAACGAGAATGTAGAGTCGTTCTCTAGGAATACTTTCCCGAAGAAGGTGCTTTCTTCGTTGAAGGGCATTGCTTCTGGTGAGTCAATTAATCCTTGCTTATTGAATCTACTAATATGCTTCTACCATACAGACCAATCGTTAGCCCGAGCCTCCACAGACGACCTATCCCGTCAGTCACAGGATTCCCAACGGATGTCCATCGATAGCTTAAAGCCACCCAGCACACCTGTGGAGGGGAAAGCGAATGGGGAAAGGTTTAGTTCCATTCGCTCTATTCTGAAGCCAAACAATGCACCTGGTACTGGTCAAAGTGTCCGGTTCTTCTCCCGAGATGCGTACCGTGTTATCAGCCCCGAGCAGTCAAGTGCTAGTGAATTCGACGACCCAAGTTTCCTGAACCACATGCAGCGTTCGACATCATCTCGACCGTCCGTACAATCCGTGTTTGCTACCCCGATGTCTTTGCCCCAAGACGAGCCCACGACTCCGAATCCTCCGGCAGTACACTCGCTACTACAACCGATACCCCCTCCCGAGCTCGGGAATATTTTTGACCTTTCCTCAGAGGAACTTCCTACCATTCCTCCTGGCTATGCTGCACCTATGCTGGATTCAGCTATCGAGATATCAGACAACAGTGAGAAGTCGATGTCTCTTGACGTTATCGACGAGAGAGAAGACACCGAAGAATTTGTCTCTCCAGACTCTGTCAACGTTTCTCCCACTATTAAGGTCCCCGTCAAACATGATCGGAGTAACTCGTTCAGCTTTGGCCAGAATTTCCTTCAGTCCCTTGCAGAGTCCTCACACCCGAAGCCCGCACCCTCACCAAATCGTGGTCGTGCTCTCAGCGATACCAACATCTTCACTTCCATGATTCGTTCATCATCATCATCATCATCATCCCATACCGATTTAAGACGACCAGAAGCCGATATTAACGACAGGTCCGATGACATTGTCGTTTATTCACCTCCAGAGCGGGACCCTTTCGCCGCCAATGCGATGACGTATTACACTCCAGGGACGATGATGCCCCCTTCGCCACCTCCGTCCCACCACGCCCGGACTCCTTCTAAAGAAGAAGATCTGATCTGGTCTCTTCGAACGCAGCTTACTCTTCAACAAGGAATCTGTTCACAATATGAAGCCGACCTAGCGGCTCGTGATGAGATCGTTGAGGTTTTAAATCATCGCCTTGGAGAGGCTGACAAGGAACTTGACAGGCGGAAGAATATGATTCGTGCAGGGCGGAAACGCGTCGCAGAGTTGGAGAGGTGTGTGAATCTATTGGAGGACGATGTAGAGAGGAGTAGAGAGGAAACCATGGATAGAATTGTAATGGACTCGGCAAGTAGCGAGGCTTTGAGGGTGTTGCAACAGCGGATTGAAGAGCTAGAGCGGGAGAAGAACGAGAGAGAGGGTAACGAGGAGAAGCTCCGACATGAGATGGCAACCAGGACTAGAGAGTTGGAAAGGGTAAAGGAGGAACTGGGGCAAATGGATCTCAGGAGCAGGCAACCTCACTCTGGTGACGATTCCAGGGACCGCACTGTTACTGCAAGAAGTCCAGAGTCTTCTGACGACGAAGCGGAGCGCCAAAGCGTGGTGGAATCGCTGTGGGACCAGGAACGCAGCGAACTACTCTCGAGCAATGACGCTCTTCGTGACGGCCAAACCCAGTTGCGATCACAGCTGTCCGCGTGCCGACAGGAGGTTGCTCAGAAGAATGAGGAACTGTCAATACTGAAAGCCGAGCTCGAGGCCCAGTGGAAGCACGCAGAGAAGCATACTGAGGATATGGCGAAACTGAAGCAGGAGAAGACGAGGCTCACCAACGAGATCGAGTCTCTCCAGGAATTGCTCGCTAGAGCTGAGGATGCATCCCATGACGACGAGGGTCAAAGGGCGGATCTCGAGGCGGACCTTGAAGAAGCCTGGGCTGGTAGAGACGAGCTAGGAAGAGAAAGAGATGAGGTTAGTTCTAATGCCGGATCCGATGTTCAGGGCTAATTTCATTGTTTAGCTCGAACGACAGTTGCAAGCTGAAATTGAGCAAACCGACGAGCTCACCCGCGCGCTACAGGAACGCGAAGATCGAGTGTCGAAGCTCGAAGAAGAGTCCCGGTTTGCATTAGACAGTATCAAACGGCTTCAAGAGAACATCCGCCAGCGCGACGCTGAGATTTCCGACAATCTAAAGCGTATCAAGGAGAGCGAGGCGCAGGCGGATGATGCACGCGAAGGCCTCACGAAGCAGAAGCGCGAGCACAATCGAATTGTTGATGAGCAGAGCCGCAGGATCTCGGAGGTGGTTGCTCGTGAAGTGGAGGCGCGTGCCGCCCTGGAGCAGCTTGTCCGGAATAAGGCGGAGACTGACGTACAGATGACAACGCTAAAGGAGCGAATGACTGCGCTGAGCCAAGAGTTGGAAAGGCTCCGTAGACAGGTTTACGAGTTGCAGCAGGAGAGTGCTGACAAGGAAGTCAAGCTCGTACAATTCACTAAGCAGGTCACTCAGCTCAAACATGACAAGGATCAGATGAATTTGGCGGTTGAGGCTAAACAACAGGAGGTTGAGATGGTAAGCATTCGTCCCAATGCATACCTCCTAACTATCGTGCTAACTTTCGAGCAGCTAAAGCGTCAGGGAATTGTACCAAAGACCACCACTGGATCCTCGATGGCAGCTAGATCAACTGCTCGCCGGGAGTCTTCAATCTTTGGGACGCCTAGTGTCTCACGCCCCCCATCAGTGCTTTCCGACGCCAGCAGCACGGTCATGAAGGAACGCAAGAATAGCGACCCAGCTTCGACAGCGCGCTTATCTGTGGCACGAACCGTTCGCCCTGCAGCATCGGCCGTAACCGCCGCGCGTCGGATTGACCCGCCGCCTACGGCGGTCAAGGTCAGGCCCCGCTCCTCGTTGTCACCTCCCTCTTCATCCGCTGCGGCGTCCCGTCTGTCTGCGAGTGTCTCACGGCCTTCGTCCGTCGCACCTACCGCGACTTCGCAACGTCGACCTTCCTCGTCTGTGGAGTCATTGCGCGGCAAGGGCCTTGCGTCTCGTAACGGCTCTGCATCGCCGTCCTCAGGCGGAAGCGAGCAAGAGAAGGAGAATGCGGACGCGACGCCTATAGCCAGACCGAAAGCAAGACGAGCAAGCATACTTGTACCAGCATAAGCCTGTGACATATTGAACCTTCCAAGCATACTGCTCATCATAATCACGCCTTCATTTATCTATTGGTAAAATATCTGGTCGCGCACGTTACATTTCGCGTAGAGGACACCATCGCATCATCTTCTCTGGCTTCCCGCCATCCACTACTCTTGCACGTTATTTTTACGACTCTTATGAACTGCTCAATTTCGAGACACGACGCGATATGCACACTCGTTTGTTCTGCTGCTCTCGTTACCCCTTCCTGTGTATATTTTGTTCCTGATCCGCTTTCCTTTGTCTCGTTCTTCGCCTCCGTCCTTCTTTTATCATGTTATCATCCGCTCTCGTTCTCCCCCCTCATCTCCGAACTCTTACGTCTTATAGCTTGCATCTGCCGTACAGTCTCTCGCATTTCATACTTTGTATCACGTACCCCAAGTTCCAATCAGAACAACCCAGATATGCAAATGTAGTGAGCTGCTCGCATACTTACCGGTTAACAAGGTGGTGTATACTGGAAAGGTATCCGTCTACTGTCGTTTTAGAAACGGTGACATCCGTCAGGAAGTGTCGTGCATGAGCTGACACGTTGAATAAATCATCATTGTCATTGACGACGAATCATGCGCTTGCTGGCATAAATAATCGAGAAGGAAACAGTTGTGTTTATGTTTCCTTTACCTCGCCGAGATAATTCAAGACATGATGCATGACGGACCATGTGGCCCGAGAAGGCGAAGGAAAAGATCATTCAAACCTGGCAAGGAAAATAAATTTGAATTGGTGTGGGTACTTACTAGTAATTCAAAGTGAAATGAGTCTTCAAAGCTTCAAATCCTGCTCCGATAACAAAAGATAATGAGTGTACTAGTACCAAGTTCAAGGTAATCTTCAAGTTCCTGAGGCAGGACCCCAAACCACTCCCGCGCGCCTGTTGCAGAGGCTACTATTGAATAATTATCTCGCTTCGTCGATTGACACGCTGTAACTGAAATTACTTGTAAAATTACTTTTTTTTTTTTTTTCAAAAAATAATTCTCTTCTCTTCACTCTCAGATTTATGCTACACTTTTTCTGACCTAGCCTGAAGCGACTTAGCTGATTATCATTGGTGCCAAGTTTTGCGCCACCCTTCTCCTACCTGCTCCCGATATATTCCGCACTATGAACACCTGAATAATCTCATGCGTTTGGTTTGCCGGCTCTCGACTCTCGAAAGATAAACTCGTGCCAGGTAAAACTCAGGAAAGTCGCTCGGACCGCCGTTGATCCGGGCAGTGAATGGTCTTCAAGTTTCCGGTGGGGAAGTTAATCTGGCATACAACCCTTTCTTCCCAACCTTCACCTTCATCTAACAAACGTAGACATGGTTAAGGCAGTCGTTCTTGGTGCTGCAGGCAAGTTTTATGGGCTGGCGTCGGAGGATACAGGCTGATCATACATCGTTATGCAGGTGGTATTGGCCAACCTCTCGCTCTTTTGCTGAAGGCCAACCCCCTCGTCACAGAGGTCAGTTATTGCCTTCGAAAGTGCACGAAAATTACAGACTCAACATTTATTTAGTTGGGATTGTACGATATCGTCAACACTCCCGGAGTCGCGGCAGATCTGTCCCATATCTCGACCCCAGCAAAGGTTGTCGGCCACCTTCCTCCTGATGATGGGTTGGCAAAGGTCCTGACCGGTGCAGATGTTGTTGTCATCCCTGCCGGAGTCCCCAGGAAGCCAGGAGTAAGTCTCTCCGTTCTTTGATTGTACACGATTAAACTGAATCTCATGTCAATTCAGATGACCAGGTCAGTTGCAATTTAAATCAGAGGGCATGAGTAATCTAACCGCACTCCCGAACGTCGCTAGAGATGATCTCTTCAAGGTCGGCCACGGGTTTCGCTTACAATTGATATCCTGTCCTAACTGGTACATCTCTCCTATATAGATCAACGCTGGTATCATTCGTGACCTCGCTACAGGCGTCGCAAAATATGCACCCAACGCATTCGTTCTCGTTATCTCTAACCCCGTCAATTCTACTGTCCCCATTGTTACGGAGGTCTTCAAGCAGCACGGTGTTTTCAACCCCAAGAGGTGAGCCTCATTGCGGGCGATACCGGATATAAACGAATACCCCACTCATTGGCTCTTGCTAGAATCTTCGGTGTCACTACGCTTGACGTGGTTCGTGCATCAACCTTCGTAGCAGAGATCGTTGGCGATCTCAGCAAGGCTCCATCGATTAAAGTCCCCGTCGTTGGTGGACACAGCGGTGTTACGGTGCGTCTTCCGCTTGGCCTTACATCCCGAATCAGAAAGGATAACAACTTACGCCGTGAAATCACTTTTCGGTGTCGTTAGATCGTACCGCTGCTCTCGCAATCTTCGACCCCTCTGCCATCAAGCGTCGACCAGGGCGCCCTCGAGAAGCTCACGTACCGCATACAGTATGGTGGTGACGAAGTCGTCAAGGCCAAGGATGGTGCTGGCTCAGCTACCCTCTCCATGGCATATGCTGGTGCCGACTTTGCCAACTCCGTCATCAAGGCTCTCAAGGGAGAGAGCGGGATCGTCGTTCCTACCTTTGTTCACTTGACTGCTGATGCCGCCGGTGGTGAGGCTCTGAAGAAGGAGCTTGGCAAAGAGCTCGACTTCTTCTCTGCTCCTGTTGAGCTCGGAGTACGTACCGAATTCCCTACCTGACCTTAGTGCGGAATACACTAACCTATGTGTGGCCTAGCCTGACGGTGTCAAGTCCATCAAGTCCCTCGGTAAGCTCACCGACTATGAGAAGAAGCTCGTCGAGGCCGCTATTCCCGAGCTTGAGACAAACATCGAGAAGGTATGTCTCCTATTCTTTCTGCCATTTTGGGTGAAACCAGATTAGGTATACTGATGACCGTTCACAGGGCATCACCTTCATCGCCGGGTCGAAGCTGTAGAGTGGTTTTCTGAAAGATAACTGTACTGTTTGTGGTCTCGTAGCTAAACATGTAGCCCGGAAGGAAGGCGTTGTACAAGTAAATCAATCAAATCTGGAATACTGCGTGGGACGTTGTATTTGTCAACCATGCTAAGATGGTCAGGCAGATAGCCACCCAGTGACAGCGAACAATGAATGTTGAATGGGAAGTGAAAGTGGAGACTTAATACATTGATACAAGCCTCTATAGCTACACGGATATCTGCAACGATATTTGATACTGGGAGGGCGAACAGCATGCAGCCGACTCAGATCTAGTCAATGTCTACGAGCACGCCACGCTGAATTGAACCCCATCCTAAATTGGGACAACGTAAATTCAGTCATCTTTCGTCTTCTGAAGGATCGAATCCAAGCACGTACCGACTAGACGCCAATGCGTGTCTATACGACGGGAAAGCGCGACCTTTTCGCCAACGGTCGTGCAAGCGGGTGTGGCAAGCTGGATCTTGGCAAGATCGGCCTTTGTGCTGATAACTCGCCCACCAATGGAGGTTGAGCCGATGTTGATGAGGAGAAGCTCGCCTTTCACGAGTTTTGAGACCTTGGTTTGCTTCTTATCCTCCATCTTTACACCAAGGAGTCGACGGAGTAAGAATAATGAAATCTCGATTTCTAGGGATATGAATTAGTCGAGTGTGAACCCAAGCTGTCAATACAATTACGAACCAGAGTAGACATCCGGAAGCTTCCCAACAGCTCCGAGCACTTGACCGACCAATCTATCCGCACGGCAAAGTGTGGGGTCGATTCTCGTACCGACACCAATCAGTCCACCAGGAACGGCGAACTGCAGCTGGTTGCTCTCTGCGTGTAGCGAGACAATCCGACTGAAGATCGGCTGACACTTGTGCTTACCCTGAGCATCCTTGCTCACGATACCCGGACGGATCTCGATCTCCTGTCCGAGTCGCAAGATACCTGTTAAGATGGAGCCACCAGCAACACCACCCTTGAGCTCGTCGACTTCAGCACCGGGTTTGTTAACGTCGAAGGAACGGATGACGATGAGTTTAGGGTCAGAGGTGAAGTCGCGGACAGGTATAGGAATACGCTTGACGATGTATTCGTTCACAGCGTCAATGTTGTATTTGAGCTGAGCGGAAATGGGGACGATAGGAGAGGATTCGGCGACAGTCCCTGCGGAAAAAATCAACATCTTGAAATAAGCCATCTAAACAGTGTAACGTGCCTTTTACGAAGGCAGATATGCTCTTTTGATGCTCAAGCGCCTGCGCTTCCTTGATCAAATCTACCTTGTTCTGCAAAATGATGATGTTCTCCAGCTTCATGATTTCGACGGCAGCTAAGTGCTCAGAGGTTTGAGGCTGAGGGCATGTTTCATTTCCGGCGATAAGAAGGAGAGCAGCGTCCATGACTGCGGCGCCGTTTAACATGGTAGCCATTAAAATATCGTGTCCTGGACAGTCGACAAACGAGACATGACGAACGAGCTTCATACGGGATCCGCATCCTGGCCGTTCGCAGGGTGGATTGTCTTCCTTATCAGAGCGGTACGAACGATAGCATCCTGGTCGAGGGCACGCTTCGTTTTCGCATTTGTAGATCTACTTCAAACTCAGGATAGGTTTTAATACGACAGGAAATTATGCAACGCACCTTCGCGTTAGCGTAACCGAGCTTGATCGTGATATTTCGCACCAACTCATTCTTGAATCGAACGGTTGTGACTCCTGATATAGCTTTCACCACCGTCGACTTTCCGTGCGCAACATGTCCAATTGTTCCTTCAGGAGTATGTCAGTTCCATTGCGCACGATCCACCGGCTAGCTTCGAGATCGTCTCACCAAGGTTAATCGTCGCCTAGTTATGCGATTAAAAATTGACTTCGAGTAAGTAACTGAGTATCAATAGAGCTCAGAAAAGTATGCGCACTTGTTTTGAGATGACTTGAGGCGATAGCGGAGTCAATGTTGACGGATCGATATCGACCTTGGGGACTACTTCGACGACATCTTCGTCTTCTGACTCAGAATCTGAGCCTTCATGGTTCTTTTGTCGTGTCTCGTCGCCAGGCATCGCGTTGGGGTCGTCGTTGAAAGTAAAGCTTGAAATGCTGAGCAAGTCCTCGAGGCTTCAATTATTCCGGCGAGCGATCAATATTTCTGTCACTTGTCACGCGCTACCCTCAATGTGACTCACTGAAGACTGTTAGGCGCCGTATACTGGTCACTGTGTGACCTGTAGGAGGGTTATGCCGTCACGCACAAGCTAAATCGAATTTCAGCCAAACTACCACCTGTTTGTTCTCGGTTTACAGTTTCTTTCAACTCTACCACAAGTCTACGTTCCTAGCTTGTGCGGAGTGGCCTTTGGAGGCTAAATCTGCCCTTGAGATCCACCATTTAGCCTCTATTCCTTGGGATGACCAACCACTAGCTCTCATCTATCTGTTTCTGCAAGTTCACGCCTTCGCTCACGACCTTACTGTGATGACCGACAAAGAAATACGACTACACGATACCGTAGAGGATGAATCCCAGCTGTCTACCCCCATCGCTCCTCACCAACACATCAACTCAGGCGAGGGTGTAGATAGGCACGACAATGACATGGAAACCCTCCATTCATACTCTACAACGACGGTCTCAGCCCCAGAAGATGAGCACCCTCATACCGACGGGGCCAGGGACGATGAAAGACTGGATATTGAACCTCGTGCTATTATGCTTCCTGTCCCCACATCCTCGTCAGACAACGAGTCTTCAGACGTGTTGACCGATGGATATCCTCCTACGATGTTGGTTGCATTGGATGCTCTACCTCTCGAAGCTGCTACAGCACCGATCAACGTTGGAGGTATATCCTTAACTTTTCTCATAATCTTATACTGACTTGTTATTACAGCGGGCTCCCGTTTTGTGGAAACCCCCTCTGCAACGACCGCACGAGAGCTGAAACGGTTATACGATCAGCACATAGGAGCAGGCAAAGGTGCACCCGTAAGGTCGCCATTCGTGATTACTGCATTCACGAGTCAACATGGAAAGCAAATGTATCGCGTTGGGTGAGTTGCTTGACGATGCGTCCTCACGATATTGTTCTGACAAAACCCAGCCGCCGAGACATGGATAGAGCGCCTCGTGGGGACGCCGATGATCTCGACATTGGTGTTGGGCGAGTGCAGTCAACTAGTCCCGAGAGAGTAGGATGGTATCACGCTCAGACCTCTGCTGCCAATGCACCAAACGCCAAACGCCGTTCTCGCGTAAGCGTATACTCGTTCTTCAAGAATGGTCCTGCACATCCTCCAACAAAGACCGCGCCTCGTCAGGATGGGACCCGTTCTCCTCCCGCTCGCAGGCTAAGGAAGACACGCTCAATCCCTAATATGGCCTCTGCAGCTGATGGGAATGCAGTGCCAGCTGCTGCTACGCCTACTCACGCCGCCGGACGACCTCACGCTCACAGCGTTTCCAGTGTTGATGCATTCCGTCCCACGTCTCTCCCTCCCCCTGTCTTAGAACCCGCCCCGAAAGATACACAGCAAGATTATCTCGCGTCTGTCATGTGCTGGGACACGATGCCTTCGTCTCCCCTTAGTTCTGGATCAGGATTGCCTTCTACTCGAAGTTTTCATTCTTCGTCTGATAGACATCGTGGTTTCAATGGTGACGACCATCTGGAAGACACAATTCGATATCCCTTTGGACATGGGATATCATTCGACCCTCCTATCCGACCTTCCCCTTCACACCTGAGCTCTCCACCTCTTCTACGCGAAATGCAGTCCTTCGAATCGGGCCTCACAGCTCGTGCTGATCCCTCCCCTAGGACTACTCGCATGGGCAGTCTTCGGGGACGCCGTTCGGATGAGAGTATAAGTATCACAGACGAAGAACCGAAGCCAGAAGAAGATCCCAAACAGGAGTCGATCGTGGATCCTCTGCCTTCTATCACACATGTCGATGATACTCTCTATACACGCTATTCCACGGATTTGTTTGAAGTCGTGCAGAACTATAAGGGCCTTCCTGTTCTCGACAAAGTTGCAGACATTCCTGATCCACCCACAATCAAGCTCTCGCTTAAATCCGACAATCTTGCTGCCCCTAGGGACGACCCTCGGTTCGTTATATGGGGCGAGGTCGAGGGAGACCAATTTGATGATGCTCTCGCTTCGCGGGGTGCCGCAGACTTCCCCTCTGGTCACTCTTCCCTTCCACGATCGAGAGGTGCAAGAGATCGCGCAAGCTCAGCCATTGTCGAACGGCCATCTTCAATACTGACAACTACTACGGAACATCCGAAACGGGTGCTAATAGCGGCCACTATCGAGCGATGGATAGCCCAACTCACTAGCGAGCTAAACTACGACGAGTTGCTCATATTCTTTTTGACATACCGCACGTATGTCAGCGCTTTGGACCTCGGACACCTTCTCATATGTCGCTTCCACTGGGCTTTGGGGGAACCCCGATCGTCGCAGGACGACACAGTGCGGCGAATTGTTCGAGCGAGAACCTTTATAGCCATCCGATATTGGCTATTGACGTTCTTTAGCACCGATTTTGTGCCAAACCGCGAACTTCGGCTTCTATTCGCGAACTGGCTTAATAACCTTCGTAACGACCCGGTTCTGCAACGACATAAGGATGCTCCCGTAAGCACACTGATTGTACTAACTCGTAAAAATCTTGTGGCTTACTGTCAACTCAGAGTATCGTACAGAAGTTGCGGAAGGTCGCTTTGGATTGCAAGGAAGGGCATACTCGAGGACAGAGTAGTAAGAAACGTTCCACAGAGAAGACCAATACGGTTACCCCAGCATCCGTCGACTTCTCTCAAGGAGACTTCGCAGAGAATTTGAGGAAAGCCATTGGGAAACCCAGCGAAGATACCGACATCGATTTAGACTTCGACAGTGTTCCAGCAACTGGCGCAGAATTCGTGTCCAACCTCAATTTATCTTCCAGTGGTACCACAGCGGTCGATCTTGCTATGATGCGGCAGCCATTGCATCTCACCTATCTGCAACTAGGCAAGCAGACTGCAGTGGCCGCAACCGGTGACGTCCTCCCTGCCCAACTTCCACTCCCCGTACCTCACAGTGCCATCTCTCGTGTCGTTGTCAACGCGATCGGCCGCTTGGGCAGATGGAAACGCGTTTTGAATTATAGAGCACTCAATACTCGTGGAGCGCCTGTTCGACCTTCTTTAACCATGGGGAGTGGATGTTTAGACACTTCAAGTTTCGACCTCGAAGCGAACGAGACGGGAGATCTATTGCTGGAGCAAGGGGGCGTCGAGAAATATCTGAAGATGTTCGAGAATCAGAGAAAGCCTCATGTGGGCAACACATTAATACATTCACTTGCCGCACCTCCTCCCCTCGGACTGCTCCCGCCTCCTTCGTCTGCATCTTCAATGGTCTCTAGGACCCCACGTAGTTCTCTTGAGCCGTTGACTGAGACCTCAGATGAAGGTAGCAGCACAGAAGAAAGTCACCAACAGCCTCCAGTGCGCGCGCGATCTCCGTCGTCTCGTACCTCTTTGGCTTCAGACTCTATCCGATTCCGCCATTCAGTCTCTGAAGCTGATTCTACTGCTAAATCCCCGTGGGAAGTGGAGGTCGTTTCCATTGATGATCTGGATCTCTCCGACTTGTCCTCCGAGGATTTGCATGCTCCTCCTCCCCAGTCCGGGCTCAGGAAGATGGGTCGTCGACTACCAAATCGCCGTGACTTCGAACTAGTCCGTCGCTCCGCCGACAGCGTGTCCTCAATGGGTATTCATTCAAATCATGAGCGCGACTCCGTTCTATCTACTGGATCATCTGCTGTATCGTCAGGTCCTGAAATGGCGGGACCGATCCATGAATGGCAAATGACTGCTCTTGTTGACTCTCTCAGCGATGATGATGAGCCTGGAGACGTAGAAGCCGCATTAAAGCGTTTGGAGGGTCAAATCAATCACGATAAGCAGCAGCACAAACAAACGAAAGTCGATGAATGGGTAAAATCGATTAACAGGACGCGTCACGTCAACAAAGGGCTGAATGCAGGGTTGCGTCGTTATTCCTCGGATGAGGAGGACTATGGAGAAGTCCAGCACAGTCTTCGTGACGGGGGGTTGGATCAACTCTCTCGCTCGCACCCTAGTTCCCGTAGCTCTGTTGGCTCTGCAGTATCCCCGGTGTCCGCCTATCCCACGCAAGCGGCGGAGTCTACTGTTCCTCCTGGCTTGGATCACTCTCCGAGTGCCTCTAATGGTGGGACTGCAGTTCAAGACGTCGGCGCTGCCGACCCGTCTTCACGCATGCCTAAGTTTTCGTCAAGTCCGTCTCCCTCTGAAAAATCTCCTTCATTGAACATACAATCCTTGGCGCTAAGCCTAGGTTCGAGCGCATTCGTGAGGCCTGAGAAGAACTTGAAGAGACATCGCTCATTTGTTTTGGCGTACAAATCTGAAGTCATTGTACAGCACTTCTGCGTCATCGATCGTGATCTTTTCCTCGCCCTAAAGTTTGAAGAACTCGTCTCTCCAGAATGGATACATTCCGCCGAAGAATACAACGTTCTGGACTGGTCTGCGTATGTGAGGGAACGTCATACGATGAAAATCGAACATCACATCGTGGCCCCCCCTCTCACGGTTATTCGAAATCGCTTTAATCTCACCGTCAACTTTGTCATATCTGAGATCGCGCTCACTCACCCTTCGGAACGTGTTATAATTTACAGTAAATTTGTTCGTATTGCTTGGGTAAGTCGATCCTACCTATACTACATCTTTGACGTTTCTGAGTTATATGAACAGAAAGCGTATACTTTGAGGAATTATCATCTTCTAGTTGCAATAATCGCGGGATTAGACAGCTCGTGGGTACAAAGAGCTTTGAAACAGACGCGGGCGAAGAAGCCCCCAATATGGGAGAGCCGCGTGCACCATGATCTACGGCAGTGGTGTAGCAGCCAGGATGACTTCAAGCACATACGGGCTGCTGTTGAGTCGTTGGCAGAAGCCAAGTCACGAGTTGTTGGCTCCCCAGAACCTTCTCACCAGGCTACTATCGAACCCCAATCTGTGACTTCTCGAGCGCGCGCTGCATCCGAAGGGAAGCCTCTTCTACCACCCTCTTGCGTGCCTTTCTTTGGTATGTATCCAAGTCGTTTCTAGGCCGTTCATAACACTTATCATATTTATGCTAGGAATCTACCTATCTCAACTACATCGCTTTAATTCACTTCCTGATCTGATTGATCCGACGGCACCACACGAGCCAGTAGGGATGGACCCTGAGACTGGCGTCTTTGATCCCCTCTCTCACCCTGAAGTGTTCTCGTATCTCGCGCCCCTTCCGCCGTCTGTGCAGCTGGAACCGCTGATCAATGTGCAAAAGCAGCGTCTTGTGGCCGGTGTCGTCAAATCGTTTGTCTCCGGTCAGCACCTGGCCATCAAGGCCGAATTTCCGGTCGAGAAGAAACTCTTCCAGAAATGTATCAAGTTACGTGGACTTGAACCTGACACGCTTCAGCGCGTTCTTGCGTTATATTCTAAATGGGAGTCTTAATCATAATCTTTGTTCTTCTATCGCGAAAACGTGGATCCCATGTTATTTTTTTTTGCTTTTGATCTTGGGTATTTCCGGGTGGTCTTGTAGTACCACGACTGTTGTCATTTATTTCTATCTTCGTTTAGTGATTAGTCCGATGTATAGATTGTACGTGGAAAGAATAGTGATAATTCTTGACGAGAGAAATCAATTGGTGTTATTTTTGGTTTCTTATACTAGTAACGGTGACGCTTCGAGTTTCTGTTTTAGCACTGAATTTTCGTTGCGCGGACAAGTACGAATTCAGACCACAGACTGTAAGACAATCAATATATTGATCTTTAAACAATGGCTCTATCGCACCCGCTAGCAATGTAAGTGATACATTGAAGTCCCGGTCCCGTCAAATCAATAATGAAGTAAAATGATGGTCACAGCCTGGCCAGGGAACATATAGAATTGCTTGACATGGTAAATAACCGCAATGTCCCTTTGAGACAATGTCCATTTGCTCAATAGCATTCCAATCTATCTGAGAAGTTCGAAGAACCGTGATATGTTCGGATACTAGGATAGCGGCAAGTTCCATGAAGAGGGTCCCAATGCCAGTGCGTACAGTCACTTCAGCGCAGCTTTTCTTTCCTGTAGGACACAGCCGTCTGTACTCAATTCTGTACTAGTCAGAGCTTTGGTCAGGGGGGCAGAATGCTGTGACGAGCGCGCAGTGCGGACAGCGTCAGCTACGGTACCGGTCAATTCCTGTGTCAGAGTCAATCCGGGTATACTAGTACTATTGGGGTTGCCAGTTTAACGTTTTGTCATACCTATGCATAGGGTGCCGGCCAACATGCACAGTATGCATGGTGGTTTACTAACGTCTCATGGATCAAATGAATGTCTTACAAAGTTTGTTGTACGAGCTCTGCAGTTTCAAAACGGTTGCAGATCACCAGTGACTCGGACTCGGAGACCTACATCATTTGAGAGTTGCACTCCACGTCATGTCATTCATATATGTCTATGGATCTATACGATGAGATTACATAGACCTAGAATAGGAAGGCGGGTATCAAGCACTTACTGTAGGGGACGTGCGCCAGCATATGTAGTACCGAATGAATGGTTGGGCGTAGTACGCACTGGCAGTTCGGAGTGTGACGAGCTTAATACTTATGACCCCAAATCAAAAGATGGCTCCTATAAGAATTTCCTCAATGAAGCAGCGCGGCAAAAGCCTGTGTGTAGATGCCCTCATTTAGATGAACCCAGGTAACTTAGTTCATAAACCTTCGAGTTTCTAGCAATGACGAACGCGCACAGAACAATGAGCATGTTAATTACTCCCGGTTTGCGCGTTCTGGGCAGTGGCTGATATAACCGGCTAAACGTAATTGACAAACAACGTGTAATTATCTGTTCCTGGGAATATGAGGAAAAACGGCTGAGATACGGCGATCTCGCGGTAGCACAGCATTTGACTCATTTGCTAAAGACGGGTGATGTACGAGATAGATGCGATGACAACGCATGCTATATCAGCCTACGAGTTCGAGCTGGATCTATCCAACTCTACGACCACAATTGCAATCTTAGTTGACCGGGTAGTGGTCGCCATGTGCGCTGACCACGCGGGGACGGTTACGTTCGTTTCCGGGACGACGGGCGCTCGAATCAAACCAGCATTGCCTTTCCGGGTGCTGCTCTTTATATCCCGCTTGAACTCCGCCATCATCAGATGAATCGGGGGCACACTGCGTTAGGAACAACGAGGCCAAACGAGCGCAATTTCCGAGTACTTCCCCCCTCACGCGACTGCAACAGCCTCCTCTCCCCCTCAAACGTCCTGGCCTCGTGTTTGTCTCGAGTCAACTACAATTAATATCTGAAATGAGGGGAGAATGCCATCTTATTCGCTGAGAGCAATTTCCTGATGGGGCATGCACTGGCAGGGTCCCCGATTATATATGTTCCGTAACCCCGGAAGAGTGGCTGCATCTGTGGCCTTCGGGGCTTGCCGCGCCATTTGAGTTCCCGCTTCCTATTTAGACACGTTTGCCTCAATAAAGCAACATTCTCCATCTCTTCCTCTTACCTCCCTCCCCTCTGGCCTCCCTTCCGATAATTTCTCTCTCTCCTTTCTCAACCATGTCAGACGCTATGCATGCGTCGGCAAATTTCAGGCTGGCCGCGATGGACCTCGCTCGTCGGCTTTCGTCGCTTCAGCATTATGTGTCCGCAGCCAATGAGCTAGTGTCGCGCTCTGAACAGCTTCAACCCAGAGATGTTGCCCGTCACGCCCGAAAAGTTTGTTAAATTCCTCGCACAATATTAGCTCGTCATAGGCGTTGATTGTTCATGTTTACAACAGATAGTCGCTTTGATCGAGGTAAAGCCTTCGGGAGAAAATTCGTGCTCGTCGTATTGACTCAACTGATAACCCATCCAGATATCACGACAAACTCTTCTGCATGCTGGTCTGCGGCTCTATCATTTTGCAACTTGTCCTTCGTCGCTGGCTCAGCACAAATCGTGTTTCTTTGATTTACTTCGCATGTTGAAAAAGCAACGATGTCTTTTTGACCAATCCGACCACGAACTACGAGGTGAAGAAAAATTCTTTTACGGTGTCTTTGTCGCATTCATTGCTGCTACAAACGCTAACTAGTACAAATTGTATTGCTCGGTGTAGAACGTATTGATCGACTTCTCCTCCCATTGTCTTCTAATCTTCGGATAGCGTCCGCCGAGGATACAGCGGCGCCTTCTTCTGGCCGTTCACACAGCGTACCACTGGTCTCGCCGCCACACTCTCCCGTCTGTTTCTCAAGTTCGATGGTGACGCGCTGTACCTCCGCCGTGCCTCGTGGCCACAGTCGTTCCGATACACATGGGAAAATGCTTCGTGAGTATTTCACAATTTTTATTTCACAAAGCCTCACATACATCTGCATTTCGTTATGCTTCCAGCCCCAGACGTGCTCATGTCGAGATCGCGTAAGCGGCGTATGCACAGGGTGTCGTCCGAGAATCACATGGATGTGGGTGCGATTCAGCAGATGTTGCAAGCAGCTCAGAACGTCGCTTCTCTGATATCCTCTAATGGCTCTGCTGCTGCTGAAGAGACTGATGATAGGCCTGTGTCAGTGTCTCTGCCACAGCCTCGTCGCCGCTTTGGGATATTTTGCACGCCTGGTTCAAGACCACGTCCCAGACGCCCTGGGAGGATGGGGTGAGCGGTTAGAAGGAGCCGATCGAGCACAACAGGCGGCGTACTCGGGATGCGAAGCAGCATCATTTTCTACGAACAATCGTACGTTTCCAACTATCCTCTCACCCACTGTACGTGCTCACTGGCGTCTTTTTACAATAGATTGGGAATAAGGACTAGACTTCAAATAAGTATTGTATGTCCTTGGTTACGCTATCTCTTCAACGACTTCCGCTGGAATCCTACTACTGGGAGTAGGCTGTGATGGGCTCCGCAATTAAAGTCCCAACTGCTTTAGGGGATGAAGAACTCTACATCGGCTCTCGTGCAATTTGGATGTGTCACGATGGCATGTACATTGGCAACAGGGAAAGTAACATGTATATTACACACATGAAACAACATCATTCATCCAAAACTTGTCATTACCACGCAGGAATCTTATGGGCCCTCTGTATCAGTCAGTGAACAGCCCTCCCTTTTGAGGCGTTCCAGCGTGCGCACGAGTGGTGCCACTGAAGCCAGCGGCACCCCCGCGCAAAGCTACCAACTCTTCCTGCCACGACTTGAACTTTGCTACGAGAAACTCCTCTGTTGCTGAAGATCCGACTCTTGATTCTTCGCCTTCAAGCGAGGAGATGATTTCGCTTAGAGCAGAATCTAGTTTGCTGAACCCCCTTTCGAGAGAGAATGGGTTCCCGACTACAAATGCGGGCGTATAATCTCCCCCAGTCCCTGGAACGGACTCTGCTGGTGCCGCTGAGAAGAGTGAGGAAAATAGTTGGAAAAATTGGTTCATTGATGAATGTAACTAGAGACTTACCATTGGGATCTGATTTCGGGTAGACCTGAAAGGCATCCATGCATGCGTAGTGGTTCAATTTTTGTTGAGTATTGTTCAGTATTCAACAGTGGTGGTCGACGGACTTGTCTCACCTGTCCAGGGTTCTCCCTCGAAGGAGAGGGAGGAATCGCCTCTGTAGATTGATTGGGAAACTTGGCATCGGCTAAAGTGAATAATTGGATGTTGAGTGTGGTGGAGACTGGGTAAGTTACGAAAACATACCACCTCCGAGCGACATCTTGTTACGGTTCTATTTGAGGGAGTTTGTCGAGGTAGCAGTACGAGTCACAGTGGTAGTCACTCAGATACGACCGGCGTGCGCGAACCTGAAACCGCGCTGCGCTGCAGAGTGGAGTTAGACCGTGTGACGTCACGAGTGCTAATGGCTAGGAGTAGAGTCTGATGAGCGGTAAATGTGACTTAGATAAGTTGAAATTTAGAAGACGAATTGGAAACGTATAATATTGCCTTTTGTTAACAGCCCCGGAAAGCAGCCTCTCGACGTGTGGAAAACACTCACGCATATGTAACTTAATCGGTGTGTTCAATAGAGACTAATACATCTGTAAAAGGGACCCGTACGCCCATGAGAAATGCTATAGAATCAGAGGACTTATTGCCTGCTACCATGATTCCAGAGATGTAGAATGTGGGACAGAACGGTTAGGAATGAAAAGAGTAAGCGCCGAGTATCATCCTTCAGCGTTGCCTAATCAGGAAAATCAATCGGTGATCTGACTCGATTCCCCACGGCCGCCGCTGCGTTTTCTCAAGTTGCAAGTCGGTTTGATCCGAACCTCCTTGGGCGGGCCTATACTTAGCACTTTCGCAGGTCACAACGCTCATCCTCGGGACATGTTGCTTCAAAGCCGGTATGCCTGGAGTTTTGGTGAGGTTAAAGGCCCGACTCTGTTCAGCCGGTTCTGACTTTCCCAGTAGCCATGGGCAGGATCGCCACCGCCGAGCCGTGGACCTGCAAGTAATATATGGAACAGTGCCAATTACAGCGACGGCGAAACAAGCACGTCTTCTCTGCGCATCGGGAAAGTAGCGACGTCTTTTTACTGAATATCCGCAACATCGTCTGGGGATGCGGTGGTTCAAGTTTGTCTCCGGTACCGGTACTCGTGAGAAAGTACTTCTCAGGCCCGGTTTACATATACATCGCCCGTTTTATACAGGAACCCGAGGTATCTCATAATATCCCCCATCCTATTCGTGAATTAAAAGTGAGTGGAAACTCGGGTAAAGCACATCATATCTTAATGGAGACAGCAATCTTTTAGGTCACCACTACGCATCTTACTACGTTCAACGTTCATACGCATCACAAGTGGATAGAACATTATCCCACGAGTAGCGTAGTCGGTAGCTTCCCACATAGCTCATCCTACCCGTCGGCCTGTCCTCTTTTGCGGAATCCTATCAAACAGAAGTTTGACAGTTAGCAAACGTACTGGCGACATAAGGAGCCGCCGCGCCCCGTCCGACTGGTATTGGCACACACCCGTCCCTTGGACTTGGTTTTTATCGTCCATTCATCCATGCTAGCCAATGAGGTTTCAGGCCTTCCGTACGTGATTCACCTTCGAACGACGTACGCTGAGAGAATTGTACGCTACGAGTATGGATATCAGGTAGTGTACCGCATGTACGTTCTTTTATTGGAACATTTTGTACTCACCATCGTGTAATCAGGGAGAGGATGGTAGTCCCATCCGCAACAAAAACGTCTACCAAACCATTGGTGTACAAATTGTGACGAACGTATAAAAGACCGTAGACTGGAGGATGAAAATATTCTGCAGTGCCTTTGCAGATTTTGCCTTAGCACCCTCCCTCTCTTAATAGTCAAGACAGACTTGCCATGGCTTTCAAAACCCTTCTTGCTCTTGCATCTTTCGTTGTCACCGCCGTAGCCGCGCCTGCAAGTACCAAGGCTGCATGCGCTGACGGGCGCACAGTCAATAATGCAGCTGTACATCACTCTCTTTCAACTAGCGGATGGTTGTCCCTGCTAACCACCTCTGTAGTGCTGTGCGTGGCTTCCAGTTCTGGATGACATTCAAGAAAACCTGTAAGTCACGTCAGATGGTCATGAACGGGTTGGGAGAGCATAAACTTACGAATTTGCTCACAGCTTCAGTGGTTCTCTGTGTGCAGAAGAAGCCCACGAGGTAAGCAGCCCATATAAGTTGCTAAACACTGATACTGATTGTTCTTTGTAGGCACTTCGTGTTAGTAGTATGACCCTATACCTCAACATCTCTGCTAACATATTGACCGTTAAACCAGCTTACCTTCCACGACGCGTACGTAAATTTTTGTAGCATCATTCGTACAGCAATTGTCTGACATAATTTTCAGCGTTGGTGAGTGCAAACATCGTGATCAAGCAAACACAATTCTTAACGACGCTCGTGACAGGCTTCAGTATCATGGCTAACCTGGAGGGAAAGTTCGGGTATGTGATGTACAATAACTCAAGGTGCCGCCCTTTTACTAAATGATCTCATATCAGCGGGGGCGGTGCTGGTATGACCTACAGAAACGACCATCATTGTAATTCTGCTCAACATATGCGTTACTAGATGGCTCTATCCTCGCCTTTTCCGATATCGAAACCAGCTTCCGTGGGTACTTTCCCTGCTTATCGATCATTAGACTCTGACAATCGGTCGTTGGGTTATCACCATCATAACAGAGGCTAACTTTGGTCTTGACTTCACCACCGAGGCTGTAAGTCGTTATCCTCGCTCACTCATTGGCACTACAAGCAAACTTAATTCGATACCACGTATAGTTCATCCCCTTCGCGCTCGCACACAATGTCTCCTTCGGTGATTTGTACGTGCATGACTTGTTGTTGTTTGGTTACTCTTCCACTCACTGATAGACACTGATATACAGCGTGCAATTCGCCGGTGCCGTAGGCGTGTCCAACTGTATTGGCGGCCCTCGTCTCCAATTCCTGGCCGGCCGCTCCAACATCTCCCAACCATCTCCCGATGGGCTCGTTCCAGAACCCACAGACTCTGCCGACAAGATCTTTGCTCGTCTTGCCGATGTCGGGTTCTCTCCCATCGAAGTTGCCGACCTGCTCGCCGCTCACAGTGTCTCTGCCCAATACGAGGTAGACACTGACGTCGCTGTAGGTGTCTCCTCAGTGTTGTGTAATGTTCATTTCGAGCTGATCGTCACACAGGGAAGCCCCTTCGACTCTACCCCAGACACGTTCGACACCCAATTTTTCGTCGAGGTCAGTGTCATGGTGGTGCTGATGTATCAAAATAACGCTGATCCTCGGTATACCAGTCTCTGCTCACAGGCACGGCGTTCACTGGTAACGGCGAAGGTGGAGAAGTGTTGTCCCCCATCCCTGGTGAATTCCGACTCCAATCAGACTTTGCCATTTCCCGTGACAACCGAACTGCGTGCGAATGGCAGTCGTTCGTCAGTACGTACAAATCCTCATTCCCACGCATCTTAAGAGGGCACCGGTGTTATGTGTCGCTGATTGGATGTGTTTGGTTTATGAATTGAACAGCCAACCATGCCGCGATGGTCACCAAGTTCGAGACCGTCATGGCCAAGTTGGCCACCGTAGGCCAGGACGCAAGTTCGCTTATCGACTGTTCTGATGTCATTCCCGTTCCTCCGGCTGCCAAGGTTCAAGTCGGCACTTTCCCTCCGGGCAAGTCCATCGCCGACGTCGACTCTGCTGTATGTATCAATACGCCGTTGCCGTGATGTGTATGTTCGCTGATCGTGCCTTTTTTCTTCTTCATACGCACACAGTGCCAGGCCACACCGTTCCCCACTCTGTCCACTCAGCCTGGCCCTGTTACCAGTGTTCTCCCCGTGTAAGCGGGTTTACCCCATTGTCGGGACCGTGATACTAATTTCTATCTCACAGCACGGCTTAAACGTTCTCTATATGTATTCTTCTCCTATGGTCTTCTGTACTCTTTTTCTGGTAGTATACCGGGCTTGAGCCCGGATGATGTATACTGTATAAATATATTTCAAATCACAGAGAAGGTTTACTGTGCCTAGGTTTCGCCGTTGTGCATTAGTGAATACACTCTCATCATAAAGGGGTTTATATGGGACACATATACTGAGATAGCTTAGCTATCAACGAAAACTAAATGAAATGGAGCCGGACGCGCAACAGTGAGCACCCATCTACCGTTAGTATTAGAGTCCATTTATTGGACAGTGCACCCCGTAGTGTAAATATTTGAATAAACACCACGCAGTAGAGGCCAGAATTGAGTCGTACATGCTGTCGCCAGCTGCAGCCTGGGGGAGCAAGTTCAAGAAAGACTGCGCCGTGCGAGCCTCATGCCGTTCCCACTTTCCCATGCATGCCCAACTCCATTGAGGCGCTTGTTATCTCGAGTCCGAGTCGTTCGTAACCCTACGTACATCAACGATTCATAAAGCAAAAGAAAAAAAAATGGCTTAAAATCTTGTATATTTTGGAAATTGAATAGCGCACTTTATGTCCATCCTCAGATATCCAATATCAATTGCTGAGCCCTCTAGTGGCACCATATCCTATCCTCGCACATCGTAGTCCGTTCAACTCCCAGCTACTCTCGTCCTCGTTCCGATGTATCCTCACTGAGTTCAAACGTGTCCCCCATGCGACACATAACACTAAGATCAAAGTCCGTGTTTCCACATTTATCTGCAATGCTAGACTCTGGAATAATAACTTGGATAAGTGGCGGCCATGGTTACCAACTACTCTGAGGAAGAGGAGGGAGGGGAGGAAAGGTCGCTAGCGTCACATAGTTTGTGGTGGCTATTGGACGGCCCAGCCTTGAGTTCAGGAGTTGGATCAGGGACGCTTGAGGAATGCGCGGCCGCCTCTTCTCTCTAATTTATGGACATCATGGGTTGATAAAAAGAGAGAAAAAGCATTGTCAGTAATTTGTGCGAGACTTGGTTGATCATGATAACTTGAACATACCATTCTGTCGATACCCTCCAACACTGTGCTCAACTTAATCGATTGTGTCAATTTGTAATTTGCGTCGTCGCCGTGGTAAAGCTGAAGAAGAGTATCCACGCCAGCCCATGCTTCCCGTAATAGAGAAACAAGCTCCGCCAGACACTTGTGCCATTCTTCTGCATCAAACCAGGACTCGCACTGGATCACGATCGCATGGAGATCGGGAAGCTTTTGGACACTGCGCAGGAAAGCATCCCAGTCGACTCTCTTGATGTGTTCCCTGAATTTGGTGAGATCGTTACCGATAAGGGGGTAGATGAGAATATGGGTCAGGTAGCGAGTTTTGCTGTAATTCCCGGGTCGGGAAGCAATGCAGTAGAACAAGAAGTGATTGTGCCACCATTTGAAACCAAGATCACAGTCTACATCATTGTGGTCAGAGAAGGAACATGAGACATAATGGTAGAGTACATACCTGGTGTCAATCTCGCGGCGGAGCATCCCTGGACGTCGTCAAAGCCGGAGACTGATCTAATCTCAAATCCTGCTGATGCATCCCGACCACCTGAGGCGCGGATGATATCGAGGAGACAGGATGAGTCCGCCAGGCTGAGGTGTAGTCTGCGAGAAGACTCGTGGCGAGGAATGCTGAGTGCCATGGTTGCTGCAAGAGTGTTGTCCGTGCACCGTGAGCAAGTCACCGACCGGGGTCGAAAGAATTGATCGCTCAATGTCCAGCAGTCCGAGGATGGAACGGTAGCCGGGCTTGGGTCGTTGTCCCAGGTGAGGTTTATACAATATATAGAAAATGGATGTAACGATTTGCAGTCCTGAAGTAGATTGCGTAGCATATTGGGGTGAGTAAAGTGAATGTCCTCGACGTATACGTCGACATAGAGCTTGTGGAAAGAAGCCATCGGAAAAACTCTCGGTACAGCAAAAAATAAAGGGTGTAATACAGACCGTCGAGTGTTACCAGCTGTGAATGCAGGTGGTACAGGACCAAGAACATGGAAATAGACTCGGTTCAATCCAGATGCCACCAAGCCTGATACATTGTGGAACCACGGAAGATCGCCAAGCTTGTAAAAAATCGCAAGCTCTCGGAGAAGTTCGCCAATTGAAGGAAGACGATCACTTGAAGAAGCACGATGAAGAAGTCGCAAGCCGTATAGGTCCTTTCCCGAGCGCAAGACAAGTGTGTCGAGCATGCGTTTTCTCGTCAACTGCGCCCAGTAGACACAAGTGAGGGAACATGCAGAGAGATGCCTCATTTCCTCCCGTCGCGCCGTTGGGTCTTCGCAAGGCTCGAGCCGACCCTCATCCCCAACGTAAATCAGAATATTCTTAAAGAGCTCGGGTGGTATGCTCTCAGCGAGAGAGACCATTCGTGTTGCACTTGGGGTAGTGGTTTGTCGAAAGAGTCAAGACGATGGCAGGTGGAAGTTATGATAGTGATAACGTCCAATAACTGGCTGCCATGACCATCAATACTGTCTTCAAAGGGGGTTGCTGGCTACGCACCGGGAAAACAAGGGCTACTAAGTTCCTTTCGCAGTTGTCCCTCGTCTAAGCCTCAAACTGATATTAGGAGTGGAGCTATGTATGTGGAGGGGGAACAGCACTGGGCGTATCGTGTGTGACCCGGGGAGGCAGGCACTATATACTAGCAAGAGCGCGTGCGAGAGTTGGAAGATGGGAGATAATCATCATGATGCAATCGCTCACCTCATTGCAGTGGTCACGAGGTTCGTCTCTGATGACATCTACGTTTACTTAATCTTCACAGGCACGGGAAAGGGTCCTCCAGGGATTCGGATGCTTCTTCGCCGAGCAATTGACCAATACGTTTCGGCGGACTCTAAGTGAAAATATCAGTGTGTATCCCTATAGAGAATCCATCACAAGCGACATACATGGTCCCTTTGTGAGCGTTCCGCTGTACTCAGCTTGTACAAGTGACAGTTGTGGTACTGTGAATTTTTAACGACAGCTGTTAAGTAGGTAAGTTATGATGCACTCACATAATAGCTATATCCTTCTGAGGTGAGCTTTGTCTAATGGACGTGCACGAGCACATTGAACGTTGAAGGATGGCAACATACCTAGATTATTACGCGTGTGTGGATACAAGGAGGGAATACAAGATATAAAGGTGTATTGCTATATATTGCGTAGCTATGTCGAATAAAAAAAGATGAATGAAGCTGCGGTATTGTAAACTCGAAATGAGCGAGGGATTTGCAACAGAGTCGAAGGACATACGTACCACGACTCCATAACCCTGGATGTTCCTCAATTTGCGGAGAAGGAAAAGGTCTAATGCTTTGGGTCGCAGGTGGGGTTGCGGTCGTGCTGGTCAGTGGGCGGTCCAGACTCGAGTTCAGGAGCTGAGTCGGGGCTGCTTGAGGAATGTATGACTACCTCTTCTCTCTAAACGATAGGCATTGGATGGTAATGAAAGAGAACGAAGCTTCGTCAGTAAATTATGCGAGACTCAGTTGGTCATGGTAGCTTGAACATACCATTCTTACGATATCGTCCAACACTGTGCTCAACTTAATTTGGGTCAATTTGTAGTCCACAGTGCGTCTGCCGTAGAAAAGCTGAAGAAGAGTATCCACGCCAGCCCATGCTTCCCGTAATAGAGAAACAAGCTCCGCCAAGCACTTGCGCCATTCTTCTGCATCGATCCAGGACCCGCACTGGATCACGACCCCACGGAGATCGGAAAACTTTTGGAATGCACCCCAATCAACCGTCCTGATATGGTTCCTAAACTTGGTAAGATCGTCACGGAAAGGTTCAATGATAATATAGGTGGGAAAGCGAGCGTTGCTGTCATCTCCGAGGCGTCGCGAAGCAATGCAAAAGAATTCGATGTAATTTTGCCACCAGTCGAAAGCGAAGTCACAGTCTACATTGTAATGGTCAATGGAGGAGTATGAGAGATACGATAGAGCACATACCTTTCGCCAGTATCGCGGCAGAGCATTCCTGAACGCCATCGAAGCCAGAGATTGATTTGATCCCAAATCCTGCTGATGTGTCCTGACCCCATGAGGTCCGGATAATGTCGATGAGAGCGGAAGAGTCTGTCCTGTTGAGGTGTAGTCTGCGAGAAGACTCGTGTCGAGGGACGCTGAGTGCCATGAACGCTGCGCGAGAGTTGTCCGTGCACTGCGAGGACCGCATGATCCGGAGGTGAGAGTGATGGGTAAGTGTCCAATCGAGCGAGGATGGAGGAACCGTCGGGTCGTGATCCCAGATGAGGTTCGTTTCGTGGTCCCAGGTGAGGTTCGTACAGTATATAAAGGATGGACCTAACAAGTTGCAGTCGTGTAGTAGATTGCGTAGCATAGTAGGGTAAAAAAAGTGAATATTCTCCACGTGTACGCTGACATCGAGCTTGTGGAAGGAATTCATCGGCAAAACTCTCGGTACAGCAAAAAATAAAGGATGTAATATAGACCATCGAGTGTTACCGGCCGTGATGGCGGGGGGTACAGGGCCAAGGACATGAAAATGGACTAGTCCCAAGTAATATCCCCCAGATGCTACCAAGCCTGGTACATTGTGGAACCACGGAATATCGCCAAGCTTGTAAAAAATCACAAGCTCCCGGAGAAGTTCACCAATCGAAGGAAGACGACCACTTGACGAAGCACGGAGAAAGGATCGCAGGCCACATAGGTCCTTAGGCGATCGCAGAGCGAGTCTCTTGAACATTCGCCCTCTTGTCAACTGCGCCCAGTAAACGCAAGTGAGGGCACATGCAGAGAGATGCTTCATTTCCTCCCGTCGCACTGTTGGGTCTTCGCGAGGCCTGAGCCGACCCCAATCCCCGACGTAAAGCAGGATACCCTTAAAGAGCTCGGGTGGTATGCTTGCAGCGAGAGAGGCCATCTGAAATATTCTTAGCGTAAGGACACTCGGTGGTCCGTCCAAACAATCAAGACAGTGACAGTCGGAAGATATGACAGCAATAGCGTCCAATAACTGTACGACCATCAATATAGTTCTCAAAGAAAGTCGAGGGCTACGCACTAGGAAGAGGAAGAACTAGTTTCCTTCGCATTCGCTCCTCTAGGCTTAGGACTGATTAGAGTAGAGCTGCGCGTGAGGGGGAATAGTACTAGGATATCGTGTGTGATCTAGGTTGGGGAATATTATATAGTAAGTGCGTGGGAGTTGGAAGATGTAAGATGAAGATAGCGATGCAATCACTCACCGCATTGTGGCTGTGAGGCTCGTCTCGCGTCATTTCCAGGTGCTATATATTACGATCTAAAGATACAATCTTTCAGTTTTTCCGAGTGGTAAAGATACGTTCGATATATATAGTAATCCCTACCTCACATAGTCATCCTTCTGCGCGACCATTGATCATACCGTGGGAGTCGCGGCCACACAGCCTGAAAAGGTAATCCACCGAGCGCCTTTAACAAAACATTGCCCAAACGTGGCCACACCGCTAAATTGACCTGTACATACCCTATACTAAGTTGTGCAATGTGTTAAATAAGGCGTAGCTATCGGAACCGACCGTCGAGTTTCAGTGCAGGCCTGCAAGTACTCCGAAGTCATTGCGTCGTAACAACGCGTCGCGACCCGATGGCTATGGCCACATGTCAGACACTGCCCATCTTACCAGAAACATGTCGGACGTGTATCCTGGGAGAACATTGTGGCCTCGTGGGAGGTGAAGAAGAAAAATAGTCGAGGATATCAACAATGTGAGTGTTTGCATGCCTAAAGCTCACACATGTTTGTGACACATGCGCGAAGACGATTCCCGCCGCTTCGCCATTGGGTATACCATCGAAAACACAGAAATGAGGTTGTCGTTCGGTAGTTGGACGGATGCGTTGGTTAGCGATCCCTTCGACTTCACACGTGTGAATGACGCACCATCTCCATCCCATCTTGTCGCTAGTTGCTAACATCTGTTAAGGACCACGAAACATTGGCCCACAAATTTCTTTCTGGCCTTGATGTTCGCAAAGGCCCACAAACTGGGCTATGACCCTACCTTGCAACCGGCCAGAGACAGAAAAAGATGGTTAAAGACAAGCTATACCCTACCGAACCTTGGATGCACGTACCAAGTTGATAGCTTACCAGCCGTTGGAATCGTCGCGTACTTGTCCATTTTTCATATGCGTCAATCCTGGTATGCTATTATCTGTTTAAATTAACATGTTCCCGCTGCTGAAACTATGAAGAACCACCCTGTCTCCTCCCTGCCCTCGCCTCTACCGCTCACACCTCTTCCCTGTGCCTTTCCTCTTCCCTGTGCCTTTCCTCTTCCCTGTGCCTTCCATCTTCTCTGTACCCTCTCTCTATCACTTTTGGCCACAGCCCTGCCCTCGCTTCTCCCTCTCCTCCCTCCCTCCCCTCCCTCCATCGTCCTCCCTCCTCCCCCTCCTCCCAACGCCCTTTCCTCGCCTCTATTACTCCATTCCCACGCCTCTCCTACCACCTGCTCTACCACTGTTGGCCACAGTCCTGCCCTCGCCTCTCTCTTGCCTCCCTCCCTCCCTCTCCCTCCCCCCCCCTTCCTCCCAAGGCCCTTTCCTCGCCTCTACTACTCTAATACTACACTACTCTAATACTACACCATTCCTACCACCCGCTCTACCTCGCCTTACCCACGTGTCGCCGTGATCTCTCTCGGCGTCCCTCTTCCGAAGGATTCGATTTTTCAGTGAGTAACTTCCTTTTATATCCTGTTTATCCTTGCCACCCGGAGAAACCTAAAGATTGTATCTTTAGATTGTAAGCAGCTCCCAGGTGACACAGTGCGTTTTCGTAAAGCGGCGGTGGCAGTGTAAGATCTGTAAACTCAAAGTAAGCTTCCGGTCGTTGAATATATGCATTCCTATTCGACATACGTTTTATTGACCACCACGTACTATAGGATAAGATTGTAAGTGTAGAGTGATTAGTTTTAAAGGAAATTGATAAACAGACCACAGAGCACGGCTAACTCACTTTCGTAGTAAGCGTTTCGGTAGCGGAGAGAGTGGGCTACCCGGGCGGTGTACGTAAGGAACCCTCAGAGCTCTGGAGTCAAATCCTGTCACCGAGGCTTCTGTGGACGCAAGAACGAGCCGGTTGGAGGTACATAGATATTACGGCGAATAGATCATCAAGGTGTGAAAAAGAGACATGAATTCGTCGATGAGTTCGCCTGGTGGTTCAATCGTAGGTGCTTGAGTGTTGGAAAGCCGAGGTCTTGCTGCGATGAAATAACAGTCATTGTGGCATCTTTACTGGCAGCCGCAGAAGAGCGTTCACGAGGACCGTCACCAAAGCCCGAGGTGCTGAAAGTAGTTGCCGTAGCGGGGTCAAGCTGAGGTAAGTCAGATGTATTTGGAGCGGATGAGAGGAGGAGCTGGTACGGTCGTCTGGTAATGTGAGCGTCGTGCTCGAAGGATTCCCACGCTTACTGCTGACAAGTTCAACGGCCGGGAGGAGTCTCTTTCGAGTTTTCCTCCATGTCTTTAAGTAACTCTGCAAATAGCCTCAATTTCGTCAAACTTGGATATTGGGGTATCGTTTATCATTCGTGCTGAGATTCCTACTCGTTGGTGGACTGCATATCATCTCTGGTGCCAAAGCCCACCGAGGTGGTAGCATGGTGTCGTATTGCTCTCTAGAAAGTCCTCAAAATTAACTGTCGTAAACCAATGACCTTCGTCTGTCTAGGCTTCAAGCTTCAAGGCTCACTATGATCAATCGCCTCTTGGTACCCTGCCGTTTACACTAACCTCGTTTGTCAACCGTCTACCGTCTACTAGGTCACTCCTCTTTTGTGCAGGACCTAAGGCCTTCGTCTCCGCGTTCTAGGAGACACTGACGTGGATGCGAATTCTTCGTCATATGCGTTGACATATCCTAATATCCCCTGCAAGGTATTATCTGGGAGCGACATGTACGACTCTTGAAGTGAGCGGATCCGGGAGTAACGAGGGCCATGTTCCATCGAATATTCACATTGAACGTTTACTTGAAATTTCAACCTCCGAGTAGGGCATATCGTCGAGGGCCTCGAAATAAGTACACATAGGCAGCTCTTCCCCTACGACGGATTCTGCCGTTCACATAATAGCCTGTTCTCATTTCTCGTCAAGTGGCCAACCCCCTCGGGCAATGGTAAGGCGGTGGTCAACTTTGCCACTGGCCAGAGGTGCCCATGCCGCAAAGCTGGTGCTAATCGGTTGTGGTCGCGCAAGTGCTCAGTTGCTTTCGTTGGTCTCAACGACTGCAGATGCAGTCTGAGGAAGCAAGCCCCCAGGGTAGCTTGATGCGTTGGGAAGCGAGGGTGGTTGTAGCATCAAGGGCACGGCGACAATGGCGACTACGAGTCGGACGCTGGATTGCAGTCATCATGGGTATCGGATGGGGAATGTGTGTCCGCCTCTTCAAGTTCTCTCTATAATCGATGTAGAATTTGAAGGGACGATGAATGAAAAGAAACATACATAATCAGCAAATTGCGCGGAACTCAGTAAATCAGAGATCAAACGCACCATTCTGTCTATACCTTCCAACACCGCGCTCAGCGCAATCTTGGTGTTTTCGCAGTCTGTCTCAGTGCCATGGTAAAATTGAAGAAAATCGTCCACCCCGGGCCAAGCTTCCCGCATCAGAGAAACCAACTCCACAAGAGCCTCGAACCATTCTTCTTCATCACACCATTCACTGCACTGGACTACGATCCCGCGAAATTCGGGCAACCTCCGGACATTGACGAAGACCGCATCCCAGTCAATCGTCTTGATATGTGCTCGAAGGTCGGAAAGGTCGCTAAACAAGGATTGCATGAGAATGTGTGTAACGTAACGAACGTTGCCGTCGTCGCCAGGGCGTTGAGAAGCAACCCAGTGGAAGTAGATGTGGTCGTCCTGCCATCTCACAGCGAGATCACTTTCTACATGGTTGCGTAGCCTAGGTCAATAGAGGAGCATGTAAGATGTGGCTGATAATACTCAACCTTCTGACAGTGCCGCGGGGGTTAGACCACGGACGTAATCAAATCTTGAGATCGTCCGGATCTTTAAGTCTGGTGAGCCGTCCTGTTCGTTCGGCGACTGATTAGATAAGGCGCGGATGATGTCGATGATACAGGAACAATCTGCGGAGCTGAGGTGAGGTCTGAGAAAGAACTCGTGGGGAGGGAGAGAAAGTGCCATGGCTGCCACACGGGTGTTGTCCTTGCATTGTGAGACGAGCACCTGCATGTTAGGCCAATCGGTGAATTGCCAATCAGGAGAAAAGGGAGTAGCGTCGTCGTCCCAGGTGAGATTTTTACAGTGTATAGAATGTAGATGTACCAAGTGGCAATCCTGCAGGAGATTGAATAGCACGGTGGGGCGAGTAAAGTGAATGTTTTCAACATAAACTTTGACATAGCGCCTGCAGAAGGAAGTCATTGGTAGAACCCTCGGTAAGGTGTGAAATAAAGGCTGTAGTTCGGACCGTCGAGTGTTACCGTCCGTGAGCGCAGACGGTACAGGACCAAGGATATGAAGAACTATATCCCTCAACCTATCCGTCAAAGACTTTTTCAATCCTCGTGCATTGTGGAACCATGGGAGATCACCGAGCTTGTGATAAATCACTACCACCTGGAGAAGGCTAGCAATTGGACAAAGTCGATCATTTGAAGATGCACCTAGAAGGGTTCGTAAACCTTGTAGGTCCTCAGCTGATCGCAGGACGAGCCTCTCGAACATGCGCTCTCTCGTCAACCGCGCCCAGTAGAGACAAGTGAGGGCACATGCGGAAAGGTGCTTCATTTCCTCCCGTCGTTCCGTTGGGTCTTCGCGTGACCTAAGACGATCCTTATCCCCGACATGGATAAGAATATTCTCGAAGAGCTCGGGAGGTATACTTGCTGCGTGAGATGCCATTCGCATTGGTTGTGGTATATAAGCGTTCGGTGATGTATCTAAAGTAGTTGTGGGTGGGAATGCCGCTCTTGGCTGTACAACCATCAATATCGTTCACCAAGCAGGCCTTGAGGAAGTACGCACCAGGGAGGCAATGGATTAGCACTTAGCTAGAATTGCGTATCGTGCGCGGGGGTTTAATGTTAATCGTTACAGAGGTTGGGGGAATATTATATAGTATCAGAGCGTGGGAGAGATATGTCAGACGAGAAATAAAGGTGAGCATCGTGATGCAACACTCACCGCGACAATCAGGTCTCATCTCTAGCACTCTTCTCCGACAAATGCCCGTCTTCTCCACTAGTCTAGCGGCCACTTGAGTAAGAGATGAATATCGCCAAGTGAACGGGAGTCCTGTGTAAGTATCTCACATCGGACAACAAAGAACGCATGATCAAATGGACCCCGATAAGCCTCGACTTGGGGTCCGAATATCACGGTGCCCCGCCTAGTATAATCCAATAGGAATTTCTGATAGCAGTATAAAATTTCAGTAATACTCACCTATAGTATAGTTAAGTACTCTACCGCGTATCATAAAAAGCGTCGCCAATAGCACTGGCCGGTGTAGCGTGATTGAAGGGCGGCGGTATGGGGGACTTGGGGATACTATGTAGGAAGAGTCAACCCCGATGCATGTTGTCGAACGAGCATGATAGATAGAAAGAACATGATTAGATGATAAGTATGTTTATGATAGACGTCCGTGTTGATGGCTCGCGATCCATAGCGATTCGTAGTATCATAGGCAGCAGGTGGCCGGAAAAAAATCCGTGAGCAATGCCGATCTAAAAGTTGGAAGACTGACATAAATGCTGTGCCATAAACCGAGTGAGAAAGACGAAAGCAGAACAAACGGATCGACGCACTGTGAACTTGCAATTTCGGGGGCACAAAGCAACATCGTCTGAGTCGTCCTATCCCGAGTCTTTCCTCGTGATGTTAAGTCACCCTCCGAGTCGAAACCAATTATTGATCCTTGGAGGCAAAATGTCCGTCTAATCATGCTGTTAGTTGCCTCAGAGGGCAGCCATGAGTGACGGGTGGCAGGAACAACATCGAAAAAAGGATAAGCACAATAGAGAAACAAGCATGAAAGGTGTTTGGTACTAGGTTATAAAATGATATTGAATAAGATTGAGTGTACAATCAGTGAATAATAGCTACTCACTTAGGTAATACTGAATCTCCCCATCAAAATCGCATCCTCCTTTTCAAAAATGGTTCGACGAGGATTGGGTCTGTGCTAAAATCGTATGCGAGATTCAGCTGCCGGTGTTTCCCTACATAGAACAAGCATAAAGTGAGAAGTATAGTCTTGACGAGTCCAGGGCTATCTTTTAATTTTGGAAATCAATCGAGACTGGCGGGCGATGATTTAATAGGGAAACTGCCGTGCCAGTGGACGACGACGAGAAGACGGGTTTAATCCCGCGGAGAAGGTTAAGAATGACAAAGACAATTGGATTGCATTGGAATGGAAGCTAGATAGTGTGTGGTGTTGGTTGCGATGACATGAGAGCAAAATGAAAGAGAAAAATTTAAAAGTGGCGGTTACTGGGTTGGAGGACGATTGATGAGGTCCAGTTCCTTCAGGTCGATCCCTGCGAAGGTTCGACTCTTGATCCGTCGGGTTTCGATTTCCCTCTTCGCAAGGGAGAGGTGGAGAATACGTAGACAGTCTCTTGCCTGTAGATCAGAGCATAAGTGACTCACCCCAAGCCAAGAGAAGAACATAAAGACTGCTCACGAAAATGAAAATCCCTAAACCGACAGAATTCCTCCACCTATCATAAAGGTTAACAATGATCCACACAGGATATGTACTCGTTTCGCGGTTTTGTGACTCACCATACTGGATCAGCATCCGCCCATGTCTTTGTCCCTGCCAGGAGTACATTCAGCCCAATGCGCACCCCAAGACCCACCTGACGCCAAGAACCGTCAGCTGTTTTTGGTTGATAGAAGTTCATCAAAGACCAAAAATTCGGTGCCCGACGGGTATTCAATGGTTGACGAATAGCGAGAAAAGATCGTAACATGGGCGAGCGCAATGACAACTGGAAGAGGAATTCGCCCATAAAACTTGCTATCCTTGGAATCAAAAGCGCCCCGCCGATGTATCTCCCTAGAGAAGAGCCGGTTATGCGTACAGTCTCTGCAGCAGCAGCGGCGGGGTCCCGAGCTGGTGCATCGGCATCTTGCTGTTGGTTTTGTCCCCCGTTTGCTCCTGCCTGTATCACCGCTCCATCAGCGTCTGCATCCTCGCCATCCTCTAAGAAGTTGGCAGCTATCCGTACGTTTAGAGGACCCGCGTCTGCGAGAGCGAGCTCTATACGACCAATCCGTCGCGGAGCCGTTGAGGGGATGCCCATCGCCCAGTGCTCAATTCGTTGAATCAGTGCATGATATCCACGGGAAACCAATGGGAGCATTGCGGTGACCATCGCTGGTGAGGGAGGCCACGTCAAGATTGGCTGGAACGGGTAGTCATCTACAGGTAGCCTCCACCTGATGGTGCCAGGGATAGCAATGGGGGTAGTTGTGGTCCAGCAGTAGAACATGGAGATAAGGGGCAGTGTCTTCACGTATTTCGTCCGTGAAAGAATGAGCGAGACGGGGATCAGTGGGAGATTAATAAAGGCATGCCAGGGCCAACGTGAGATGTCGTCTGACAGCAATACATCGTACCTAGTAATACGTAGCATTAGCCGATAAACAATATTTCTTAGACGATTGGGCTTACATCTCTTTTCCAAGGAATTGTTGTACCGCGTAGGCTCCATATGAAGTCAAGACGAAGTACAAGCCTAATACGTAGTGAATAGGAGAGACAACAAGAAGATGCTGGCTACGCACCTGACGCACAGGCCGCCACCCCACCGGCGATACCACAAGCAAATACTACCTTTCCGGCCAACGTAACAGAAGCATTAAGGTTATTCAGGATCTTCAACAACGCAGGATTGTCGCTCTCGAGCACGTATGTAGCACCACATTGTGGACACTTTAGTGCCTTGTTCTTCCTTGAAGGTTCCTCCAGGGATGACTGTATCCAGTTGAGCAAGCATTTCTCGTGTGCTACAAGCGTACAGTTGCATGGATGCACCCAGACCACTGGCGATTGTGGATGCTCTGTAAAAGCAAGACACTGTAAGACACCTGGAGGCTCTTAGTTTAGAAGAGAGGAGCGTACCATCATAGCGCTCTTCTTCCCTGCAAATGTAGCACATCTTGACCTGCAACAGACTTAGAAATAGGCATTGCAGTCGAGTAAGATACAAACGGTAGCATACTCGGAGGTCATTAACTGTAGGGACAAACGGTTGCGCCATGAATGCTTGATAACCGAGCTTATGTTTGTTATAAGGTCGTCGTTGCTCTAAGCAGTCTGCAGCACCTTTCTCCTTTGATGGCTTTCTCGATGTGCAACACGGCGTGCACGACTATGAGGGGAGGAGTAAAGGTCGAATGGATGATGATGATGATGATGAGGAATCAGAGCACTGGTCGCTGGTGGCGGCAAGCCAACAAGATAAACGCCGCCACTATAGAAAGTACATGACGTCTGCGCCATCAAATCCATTTTACGGATGATCACAAAAATAATTGTATTGCTGGGAATGAAACTGTTGGCATATACAGAAAAGGCTGGAGAGAGACAAGGACGGGCAAGGAAAAAGAGCTGCAAACAACTAAGACACAGCGGGGGTTCTGGACTGGTAATGAGTCCTGAAGTTTATTGGTCGAAAGCTGGGGTCACAGCTCTATCGTCGACCTCTTTTGTCACATCCTCTGGAGGCGGAGGGGTACGTGCTCGGTCTGGAGTATCGCTCCTGCGCCTCTCAGGGCTTCTGCTCGTACGCCTACTTTTGTCATCTCTATCCTTGTCGCGATCCTCGCGGTCACCACGTTCGCGCTCTCTATCACCACGATCCTTGTCGCTGTCGCGATCGCGTCTTTCACGACCTCCACCATCCCGACGAGGGCTACGAGAGCGCGCTCTATCGCGACGACGAGGGGGTGAACGTCGCTCGTAACGCCAAACAGAAGAGGGAGGATTCTTTGCCCACTAGGAGAACATCACCAATCAGAGCTGTATCAATCTGGAAACGCAAGTTGCTCACTTGAATACTGATCCTGGAACCCTCGAAGTAGCGTCCATGCCTACACAGCCGGTAGGAACCAATTTAGCGAGTGAATGTCGATGAGAGAGCAACCATACATGTCATAATACGCATCTTCTGCATCACGAGTGCTTCGGAACTCGACAAATGCGTAACTGCGAGACGGATTCGAACGGACGTTGAGCGATCGGTACTTTGAACTCGGGTCGTGGAACTCGACAGGGGACGAGGCGCATCGCATCGTATTGAGAATTGTGCGAACGGGGTAGACTCTTCGGGCCTCGTGTACGCGGAACGGGGGGATGTTTGAGAAACGGACGAGGAACGAACAGTCGAATAGCACGATTTCGGGCTGGCTCGCGGTTTTGACTGTCGTCGCGTATGGGAGGAACGGATACGTTTCACGGCGAATGCGGATGCGACTGCAATAGAGCACATGTGCAGAATATCAAGTTGACACTTACGGGTTTGAGTGCGCATTAGGGTTGCGAGGTGCAGGGACGTCACAACGGACTAGAGGTCCATACCTGTTTGTTTCAAAGGTTATATTCAGAGTCGTGCGACTTCATTCAAAACAAAAAATACCTTTCGAATTCGAACGCTAAATCACGTGCACGCGTAGATGGGTGGAATCCGCTGACAAAGAGAATACGAGGCATGTCGGCGTCGGGGAGGTCGTCGTGGTCGTTGTGAAAGACGTACACTCAAAGACCGGCATCCAGTCTACTGCTCTTGTTTGGGCGGAACAAATATAAATTTCCACGTGACCCAAAGCAAACCAATGAGAGTGAAGGAGATAAAGACGCAGGCTCAGGCTAGTCATCTTCTACATCGGCGAAACCACTCGAGTCACCCCCTTGGACTCGAACTTGAACTCAAATTTATACCTCCAAGACAACTCTAGGGAACAATGGCGAGAGGCAAATTCCAGCAGAAACGTGGTGGAGGACGCAGGTGTGTTGGGCTCAAGTGATATCGCGATTTGTGGTTAGATCTCTGAATCTTCTCTGCAGTTTCAGGTAAGTATAACCTTTCTTATTCACTACATCTAGCGTTTTGAAGGTAATGTCATAGCAAGCACCTTGTCTTGAACGAAGAGGGTACCGCAGTATCCGTGGACAGATGGTATGTTAATGGATTCAGGCTGATTGGACAAACTTGACCTAATGCGATCTGTGAGCGTTCAGGGAAGCTCGAGGCAAGAAAAGACATGACGAAGATGATGATGACGAGGAGGAGTCTGAGGAAGAAGAGGAATCTGAAGAGGAGGAATCTGAAGAGGAGGAGGAGGAGGCCGGCGCTGGGGCTAGCCAGGCTAATCAGCCTGAGCTCTCTCGTGCAGAACGCAAACAGCTGAAGAAAGAAAAGAAATCGCAAGGTGCACAGAAAACTGCAGGCTCTGACGAGGATGAGGATGAGGACCCATTGTTGGCCAATCCTAACAGAACGATGGGCAAGGCGTTGAATTTATCCAGCCTCGATGCTCCTCGGGAATTAACTCGCCGTGAGAAGTGAGCGGAATAGATCTGATTACGAAGTTTGGTTGCTGATTCTCTGTTAGGGAAGAGAAGGCGGCAAAGGAGGCCAAAGAGCGCTACTGGAAGGTCAATATGACGGACACTGATCCATGCCCATTTGCTTACGACTGCCTATTTCACAGCTGCATGCCGAAGGGAAGACAGACCAAGCCAAGTCTGACCTGGCACGTCTCGCTAAGATCCGTGCAGAACGCTCTGCAGCTGCTGCTAAGCGTAAGGCTGAGGCAGATGGTACGCATTTTTATAGACCGGTAGCGTGTTACTTATAACGATTGCTACAGCAAAAGCTGCGGAGATCGAAACAAAGAGGAAAGAGGCTGCGGCGAAAGGCAAGCGTTTGTGAGAAAGCACAACTGATAAATATTCGTACTGCATGCGATCCCGTGGTTATCGGTTGTTTTGACGAGATGTACCACTATCCTTTCCGAATACAGAACAACTTTTGACAGCTGGCAACAAGCTATCTACGACATAAGTGCGTACCGAGTTGACTGCGATCCATCGGAATACACCATTCGTCACTGTGATTGCTGTTCAGGGATCAATTATATGGTGAGTGGGGTTTTATATGTGTATTTGCCGGTGACTCTTATTCGAGTTGAAAATAGGTTACGAGTTTTACAGGGCTTCCACTTGCATCGCTTTCAGCAGTCATGCTCACATGAAAGCCTGTCGCGCCTTTATTGTGTTACCGACCATGGACGCCTATTGGCCTCCATCCTTCTTCGGAGCGAGCTCGAGTCAGAATTACATCCCTCATCACGATTTCCTGCAGAAGTGATCTACAACAACCTACATCGCCAATGCCATTTTTACATGCTCGCGCTAAGAGCACAAGAAGTGGGTAACGAATGGACAGTTGTAGCGCAACGTACCACCACCGCCTCTGTTGCATAAACGCCTAGTGCACGCAACAGTGGGTTCTCCACCCTGCGTGGACCCTAGACCAATACTACTGCAAGTTGGCTATCTACCTCTATCCATTGATTTGTGTTCAGGCTTGTTCTGCTAGGTTATGGTCGTAATTACCGATACGAAGTGTCACATCCCACACTTTTATCTGGTATGCGTCAGGTGGGAACTCTAGTATATCTTATCTGATAACTAACGTTAACTTATTAGGCGTTCAAGTTGAGTTACACGGAGCAGCGCGTTTGTATCCGGAACCTTGCCATAAATATCGGATCACTGACTCAGGCTAGATTCTGTTCCCTAACTCACCACTCACTGTAACAGTGACGGTAAATAGCTCAAAATTCATCATCCCGCCAGACCCTGACCTACAATCACGATCAATGACAGGCACCCACAGAGTTCCTGTCATCTGGTCGGAGACGAGCTCCAATTACCGCATTTATCGCTCGCGACGCACAGCATGCGGCTAACAACGAATTTCTTCTGCCAAGGGTGGTTTTCAGGAGAAAGCGATGCCCGTCCCCCTGAACATCGGACACTTCCAACGAGTCGGCCTACATTAGTCACCATGCACATACGATTAACGACTACAGGCTATCTTGGTGGTTTTTACGCAACGTGGAGAGATGGATGTATGGAAATACATCAAATCCAAAGGGGTTTATAGGTGCTTGGTTGTACGGATAGCGGTCAATACCTCTAAGGATTCTACAAGACTCATTCACAAGTATTTGGACCTAGCTGTTCGCAATGGTGAGCGAGCCAGAGCAGCATGTTTAATGCCCACTCACCTCCTTTTTTTTAGACTTCGACTTCGTCTACGTTCCATGTCTTTACACACCCAGACTACGCATACGCAGCCAACTGTAGGCCCGGGATTCTTGTGCCCCAACAAGTGTATAAGTCACCAGCAGGATATCAGCAACTTTCTCCCATTCGTTTTACCATGAGGAATGTTCCTGGTATACGTCTTGTCGACGCATTACCTGGTGTTATTCAAGGCCTCGACTCTCGTGGGTTTAGTCCACCGCTGAGCGTCACAGGTAATAGAATAACGTTGAGAATTTTGGTAAACCAGCATTCCGATCCGCCTTCATGGACGAGCTGACGTATTTTTCGGATTTACAGTGGCCTGGATATGGCGATTGGGCGCATCCAAACATCGCAATCCAGCATTTCGATGCTAGAGGCAATAGATACACCATGGAAGAACTAGCGGGCGCGATCGCTAATCGTATACAGAGATTCTATCAAGTAAGTCTCATCACGTATTCGAGGCAAATACAGCGTTGACGAGCGAATGATGTATATCAGGAGATGAGGTGTAACCCATGTACCGCTGCTGGCTGGGAGTTGCAGAAATTCCCCTTTAATGACCTTTATCTTGTTGAACTTCGTCATGTTGGTCAAAGCAGCTGGCAGCCTGTACTAATGTATAGTCCATAAGCATAGGATCCACTGGAGAACGAACCACGTTGATTTAGTAGAAATACAAGAGTAGAATGAATATAAGGCGAAACGAATTAACACCGCCAATTTAACAATCCTGGCCATGACTATCCACCCCATGACAGCTAAACCAGCTGTCCATCCCCGCTAATCTCGCCCAATTGATATCAACTTCCGGGCTGTCCGTCGCGCCAAAATCAACCCCTTGTAAGATTTGGAAGGGGGTCACCATCGACTGAGTAGGTGGCCTCATTACGGATCCTGAAGTGGTACAAATACGGGAGAAAGTATCCCAAGACAACTCGGTAATAGCGTCTGTAGACAGTGGCAGCGGAGACTCGGATGCGCCTGAGATAGTGAACGGACTAGGATCAATCGGCGGAGGGACGTCATGATTATAGCCGCTAACATCTGGAAATGCCGGTCTGAGGCATGGGACAGGTGATGGATCCGTCGTGTGAAAGGCAGATGGGTATGGTTCATGAGGAATACCAGCATACTCCGGCTCGTAAGTCCCCTCCGGATTTGCCGGCACTGAAGCGATTGTACTGCTGGTCCAGAGTGTTGGGTAAGGAGGGGGGTCGACTAGGCCGCTCCTCGACGAGTAGGCGGGCGGGTTTGCAGACCGTTGCTTCCTCAACATGTCTTCCAATAGAACCAATTCACCCCTCTCGTCACCATGTCTATCGCATCCTCCTGCCCGCCTCAAAGTCTTCAACACGACAACACCACGCCGAGCTACATCGCACGCTCCCTCAAAGGTCATCCCTGCTCCCGCAATATCCTCCAGAACAGATATAGCCCTGCCGATCAGTGCGAAACAGTCATCTTTCTTCGGATGGGGGGGATTCTGCGTGAGTGCGCCAGCGCACGCAACAGCACCGTCAAAGATGAAGTACGTAAACGTGCTGGCGTCGACCAACCGACAGGGATTTGGAAGCTGCTCTAGCTGGTCCTGGAAGTCACACATCAACCTGGTTAGGACTACAGCGGTCTGGATGCACTTATCGCGAGAAGGGTTTAGATGCTTCGAGTCGGTGTTCGAGCTGGGCAACGAAAGAATCAGGGGTGCTTGTACGATGTATGGTCTGTGAAGATTCATACAACCACCGTAGTACCAAGCGGCAAGGGTATGACGCTGGTATAGGAGACCCCTGGCCTTACGCACCGCCGGACAGGCAGGATCTGTGGACTCGCCTTGACCGAATACTGAGTCGACAGGCGGGCCCCGAAACCAATGTATGATATCAGGGAGGCGTTGTTCCCATTGTATTAAGCGATCTTCCAGTTTCAATACTTTTTCGTAAGGCGGAGTATATGGCCCAAAGCACTATCTCATCATTAGCCGTAAAATCGCACGTGGAGCATAATTGACCTACCTGAGTGGCAATGTCGCCTATAATATTCGCTAAGCCCACAAGGGCAGTAATAAACGGTGCGTTGTAATTGGGGTTTCCGTCTGCATGGGTTGACCTGAACTCCGGAATTACGTCGTAGGAATCGTTCAGCACCATAGGGGGGCGGCCGAGTGTAAATGACCAGAATCTAGGTAATGCATGAGTAACATTTTTGCTAGGCGTAGCAGTCTGTCTCGCACTTATCGCATATGACAAGCCACCACCATCCAGAGAGTCGCAGTTCGCATTCGAGTGAAAGCATATTCTGCCATTTCTGCCATCTTGGGTCCCTATGCATACCGAGAGCTTGAGCGTGACGCAATCCGCTGATATGGTACAGAGTGAGTTATCGTATGATTTTATAATAGGAGAAATCCAATACCAGCCAGCTAGCTTCCAAGCCTCGCTAAGGCGACCACTTTCCGCAAGATACATGCAGAGAAAAGATGTCGCAATGATAGTCAGTACAGCCCCGTGTACAGCGTATTCAGATTCCGAGTAGTCGTCGACAGATGACAATATATCATCCATATAGCGCCTGCCTTCCATCGCGGTTGCAAAATAACGGGTACGGTCTTGCGAAGATTTCTTTGGAGTGGGCGCAATCGCGAGCATAGAGAATAAGAGACACATCCAATGGGGATTGATGTCGACTGTGCATGACTCACAGCCTCCTTTTAGGGGGCAGGAAGCGTCACAATGGCGACCCAAAAACAACCACATCTCCTGCAATCCAGAGAGGAACCAGCCTTCTGAGAGTCCGTACTGCCAGTTTCGTTCCACGAACCAAGCCGTTATCAGCTCCTCCACAACCGGTCGAGCGGGGAGGAGAGATGCCAATCGACGGCCTGGGAATAAGACAGGGTCGCAGGTACAGGGTGACTGAGAGAGTCTGTCTTGCCATACGATATCTCTCAAGTTCCTGTTGTTTCGTTTGCCTACCGTATATACCAAATTGGTAAGGGATGACGAAGAATACGGAAAACGCCAGGATTCGAAATCTCCCAACTTCAAGTAGAGTCAATACTACGAATAAGAACGTCGATAAGAAATGGCGTATTATGACGCACCGTATGAATGGCAGATAACACGGACCCAGTTCCTACGAACTCCGCTTTGGGTGCTAGAGAAAGTTGGGCCAAGGCAACTGCAGCCGCTTGGACGTCGTGATCAAGAAGCGCTCGAGGCTCTTGTTTTCCAACGTTTTCGTGGCCTGTTGCAGACTCCCCAGACTTGCTTGTAGAGGTCGCCGGATCCGAAGATCTTTCTACGTTTGTAGAGGTCGATACTATAGATGTAGAAGGGCTCACGTCCCGTTCATTCTTCTCTATAGCAGCGTTTCTAGCCTGGGCCAGTTCGCGTTCTAGTGTGGCGATGCGAGCAGTAAGCACTCCTATAGTTATCTGAGTATTAGCAATAGCAGCTGGTGGTGGCCTTTGAGGCTCAGGGCGAGCAACGATTGGCTCCCAGCGGCACAGGTGTGGAATGCCGCGGCTGATGCACAGGCCACAAGGGAATTGTCTGTCGCATCTCTGTAAAAATCAGTCTCGATTTTTTGGAGCGAGGATTGGTTATAAATACTAACCTGACGCCTTTTTGTGCATTCGACGCAACTCAGGCGTTGTCGTCTACGAGTCTGTTTGACCTTTCCACCAGAATTCGTGCTTGGTCCAGGGGCGGGCGCTTCTGGTTCGGCATGATGGTCAGGGAAATTCGTGCTGACAAGTGAAGGAGAGCTACTCAATGTGTCCGACGACATGAAATGTCTCAAAGTTTGCTGGAGCAGTCAGTTCCTTTTGACAGGCTGCTACGATATTGCGAGAGGAGAGAGCCACAACTTGTTCACAGTGGTGGTCGCGGAACAAAGCTTCGTCATACTTGTTGCCGCTGCCAACCGCCGTGACCTCAGGTAGCTGGGCGTGAAAGACGCACCAGCAGTATTCTACGGCGAGAACAAGATATCGGTCACGTTAACACCGAGAGTAGATGTTTGGAAGTCGCATTTACAGGATTTCGTCCAAGAGACATCGCTGAAAAGCCTCAGCGACTCGGAAGGCGATATATTGATCATGTTTACGCTTTGCGCAGTTTGTTTGGCTCTTTCCTTTGAACAGAATCCCACGATAACATAAACAGTTGAACATGAGGCCGATTTCGCTCGGATGTCTTTAGTTGGCAACAGCTTTGTTATGATATCGTTTGCGATCAGCTACGCTATAATGAACATTTTACGACCGACAAATAAACTATGTACCACCAACATCTACTGCGTACGACCAACAATTGTCACTCAACCCTTGCATGTGCCCACCGTAGTTCCCGTTTCATGTGTCTACCGCTGGCATTTACGACAACAAAACCATGCTTATTGTCATAACGCGCATGTCGGTAGAACGCCAGTCTTGCCATCTCATCGGACATTTCCATTCGAGTCGGCATATTCTCCTCCCCCACCCATCCTCGCATCCACGCCATCAGCATCGTGTATGGACTCCGCAACGGGCCTCCTTTGAATCTCTCGATGAGAGGCGCATCCATGCCAACTTCGGTATAATGTATCAAGGCAGTCGCTAGAGTGGTCTTTGAAGGTCGAATTTCAAGGGCGCGCATCCACGCCAAGGCCACAGGTATCTCGGTGTGCAGCAACTCGCAAGCGAGTAGGTCAAAGAACGCCCGAAAAGTGAGATCGGTGGGGTAAATGTACGGGTATGGGTATGGAGGGGCGTCTTCAGGTAAAAGATGGAGCAGTGGGGTAGGGTGATCATCGTCATATGGAGACTCGGACAGGGTGTGAAAAAGGTCGAGTAGAGGTGCCGTTGCAGGATCGTTTGGCCTTCGACGAGTAGTACGCACGGGAGGGCGGACCGCTCTGAGCTGTGGCCAGTTACCCAGGAAAACTTGCACGGCAATACGCACTGCGGCGGTAGAGGCTGGCTCCGGACCCCATTGGCCAGTCACTCGGGGAGGGTAATCTGGATCGAGTGTAGACTCGATATACGAAACGACCTGTTTTCGAATCTTTTCTGGAGCAGTGCCTTCTACCATATCCAGGATTGCGCGTCGCGAGCGGCTCAACCCGAATTCGGCCAGAGCACTCCGGAAGGCACCTCTCAGACTCTGGTCGTATTTGCGCGCCCAGCGCGCTGTTCCAAGCATGATATTGAGCGTGTAGACGTCCGGCGAGAGATGATATAGAACGCCCATAGCATCCCAAAATGCAAAGACTGCGTCAGGCCGACCCTTGCGTCGCAACGCCGTCATGAATTGGTTGATGGCTTCTATATTCACCGCTTTGGGCTCAATCTGTGGTCTTGCCCCTGTATTATCCTGGGATGAGCGTGCTTGATACCTGGCGTTCACTTCTTCTAGCAGTTCGAATGCCTCGTGACCTTGGTTCGCCGAGGCGAGCGCGCGAACCCCGATGACTAATGTTGTTTTCCCAATGGACCAGCCACCGTCGCGAAGTTCGCGCCATAAAGCAACCGCAGGGTCAAACCCTTGTTTTCGTAGCAATCCCCGGATAACGATCTCGTACGCGGATAGGGTCATGTATCGCACGCCTCCTCTACGGAATTTTAGGAATAGAGCGTGCGCCGTTAACTTAGGGTCCTTTGCTGCAACTTGTAAGATAGAGAGCCACCGGATGTACAAAGGGTCGGAAGAGGATAGACCGGATTGCTCGGAGATATTTGTCGAGGACGTCATGTGTGAAGGAGCAGGAGCGCGTGGCATACTCGCCATACCTGTACTCTCCCTGAGAACCTGACGGGTTTTAAGACGTGAACTTCTGCATGGTCCCGATCTAGTTGATAGTCCTCTGGACTTCCGTACTCTGTTGGGAGTAGAGGATGAACGTGCAGCCGACATCTGCCGGATGTAACGATAAGCCGTAGCAGTATGTCGAAAGGCGGCCAAGTACATATAATCCCATCTCGAAGGTGCAGCAGCGCGGGAGAGACGAGAACCCCGGGCCATTGGAGGTGATGTACCATGCGTAGAGTTAAGCAACCTTAGATACCGGAAAGCCCGTCGTCTAAATCCATGATGAGAATAGAGACGCAGTAATGCCTGCGAATGTAGCATGGGTTTGACTCTTCCGGTGTTCCTTTTCGGGACATGCTCGGCTATGGCTAGCGTCAAGAAAGAGGGACGGAGGAGTGCATCGTAGATATCTTTATTCCATAACTTGTATCTCTTCGCACCCGGAGATGTAACCACTTTCATCGCCAAGTTGCTTGTCTCGGCACTTCGTGGAGCCAACGATAAACCACGAAGTAAGAGCCTATAGTGGACTGCGGTCACACTGTCTAATTCCAGGAAAGACTCGATGAAGGGACGTAACGGAGCCACCAGACGTAGTTCGGCTGCCTTAGAGACCGCAAGGATGATAAGAATAGGTCGAAAGGGCAAAGGAGTTGTTGGGAGCTGGTCCTGAACAAAAGCAAGCGTCCTGATGAGATGTTCTAACGTCTTCGCGCAATTGAAGAGGATGTGTAGGAGGAGGAGGGTAGGGAGCAAGGAAGGCTGCATAGGGCTAGAGGCAGCATCCAGAGCATCAACTGCTATGTCGGAGTAGGAGTCTTTAAGCACGTGAAGCATTGCGCCAACGTCAGGAGCAGTGAGTACGCCCTCCCATGTCCGCTTGATATTGCCAGGTGCTTGGTTCAAACCCACGAGTTCAGCTATCTTAGCTGACGGCTTGTTCGCCATAAGCCTGACAAGCCTTAGTTTAGCACTTCCAGGAAGTTTAACGAGGTCTCTGAAGAGAACATTTGTCTGGGGAGCGGGATCCAAGTAGTAGTCATCGCGGGACGGGCCAGACAGATTGCGTTTGAAGCATTGCACAACGTTCCGCGCTGCACTGCGGAAGCTTGCTCGCATAAACATGCATCTAAAGATAGGTAAGTCCGGGCATCTAGCTTGACAAAAATCCACGAACCGGATTTGGTGCACAATGTACAAGTTGAACTTCGGAAAACAGTTAGGTGGGTACGATGCACAGTTGAAACACTACTCACGGACGCGCTTTACAAGAGCAGGGAGACCATGCAATATAACTAATACCCTTCGCCAGTCGACCAAAAACGTAGATGTCGCGTAGAAAATTAACCACTAAGAGCGAAGATGGGCGTGGGTGACTGACGAAGGTCTGAAGAGCGGTCACGGTTGACTAAAGTCTACAAGCTCAGTGGTGAGACAGTTGATATTCCGACGACTTGTCCTCACCGGCACTCCCCGGCATTCCATGTCTTCCATATATTCTGAGTTTAAATTAAATCGGAGATATAATATCGGTAGCGCAGGGCCAGCCCGTCGCGCTCGGCCGGTTTGTCTTAGCTATATCAACTCCTCACCGCAATGACCACTATCCCATCTCGCCTGGCACGAGCAACAAAGACGTTCAAGTCGCCGGAGGAGGCCAGGCAAGCCGTTATTCAGCTGTATCGAGAATGGTATAGAGGTGTACGTGCAATCTAGTTGGACGAAACCGTCTTCACCCGGTAAATGTGTACTCATTTCATCACCTAGGCTCCTGAGATAGTCTCGCTGTACAGTCTCAGCATATCTCCTCAATACGTGCGACAACAGATTCGCCAGCGGTTTGAAGAGAATCGATATGTAACCGACCTTCGCGTCGTCAATCAGCTATACCTGCAGAGCAGGCAGGAGTACCAGGAGACGATGAACTTCTGGAAGCAGAAGGAGCATGTTATGGGGAAATTGCTTTTGCCAAGGGGTAGACCACAACGGACGTTCTTGCAAAAGTTCTATGAAGGTGCGTGTGTAATGAGTTTCTTGCTCAACGACTTATTCTCACCTTAAACTAGGACGAGACGAGGACCAGGTACTACCTGCTGCTACTGGCATTATCCATAATGTACCATAAAGCTCCTCGCATTTTCCGGGGACTTTTCTTTCTCAATTATCAGCAAGTTATTCTGCTTTGCCTCATTGGTTCACCATCGGGATGCGGGAGCTGTAGCAACGACTTTGCTCACTGTAGAAGTCATGAACTCAATCAAGAATATTTCTACCTTCTTAGGCAATTCATCGACCACTACGGTTATGCCAAAATCTTACAACACTAGAAAGATGGACGAGATTTATAAACCACGGCTAAGCTGCATCAAAACCTCGCGGAGATTGGTCGATGGTTCGATAGATGCTATACCCCTTCTGGAGATGCTGATAGCTTTGTCTGAATACCTCCACTAGATTCGAGCACGTATAGGCTCCATCGTACGGTCAGCTATCTGCTGCTTGATTGAATCTGTCTGCAATCTTGGCACCAGCGTTCTGTTCAGCCGCATAGCGTAAGGTTCCAGCGAAGCCTATACAGGCGCATAAAGAAATGGTCTAGAGCTTCTGCTGCGGTCAGTCAGGAGAAATGGTATGCAAGCTTCTATATGAAGAACTGTCCTCGTCCGATACTGATACTTCCGTTATAAATGGAAGCATGTGCAGACTTGTGGTGCAGTCGGTATACAATCGTGTATAAAATAAGTACACAAGGTCACACTGCCACCAACAGACACGTTCGATTCAGACTCAGTGATGCGCTAAAGCCTCGCAACTTTCCCTCGCCTTGTAAAGGGAATTCGAAGCCAAAATAGGCGAGCCCTACCCCAGCTCCCGGACTAAAGCTTGCAAAAGTTTGAAGTGCAGAATAACCCCCGATAAATCGTCGAAGGATAAACTTCTCACATCATCTTGGAAGGTCGGAAGGTCGTATTGCCACCGTACCGGTCATAGCTGTCGGTTGTTTCATTTGTTGCATCATTATCCTCACTGTGAGTGACTTATTTGTGCTGAGGCAACACCTTTGACGGTGTCTAGCACGCTCTCAAAATATGTGAAGCCCCAAAGGCGAACGCTTTCAAGACTTCCCTTACGATCTTCCAAAAACCGCTTCTCCATTTCTCGAGACGGGTTATTAGTATGGTCGGTGCGAAATGTGTTCAAGCCAATTCTTTAACGATCCGGGGCCACCTCCGCATCAAACTACACACAGGTGGGCGCGGGGGGTTGTTACTAACCTAACCGATGGTAGAATCGAATTCTTCCCTATCATTCGTTCTCAAGTTCGGCTTTACCTACAGCTGGAGGGTCTTGAGGCATGTACGAGCGATCCGCCGGTGTGTATGCGAAAACAAGTGGCCTATCGTTCTAAAATTGGCTGCCAATGTTTTCAATTTCATGCTAACATGCGAATACAGGAACTCTTGATATCCTCGAGAGAAAATGGCACGATGGACATCGCTATCACTGACGTTTACCTGTATTTCCGTATCCAGGTGCTCCTTGCGCGCACCGCTCACATGTCGTTTTACCTACCGGACACCGGACAACGTGCATGCAGATTTAAAGACTAGGATGCCTCAGGAACTCCAGTGTCGACTCAAATCCTTTCATTTGGAACAACAGTGCAACGAATTTACAGCCATGCAGTCCCGGGCTCCGTTACCGGATATCGTTATGATTTGTCGTTCGCAGTTATAGGCCTTGATAGCGCACTGTTTCGCACGTGGAGTCTCTCCGTAAACTCTGGCACTTTCCTTATATTCTGATGCTTCGTTACAACGCACAACCGGGCCTACGGGAACCTAAAATACGAACTTTGAATTTGCTTGAACAATCATGTACCGTTCATGGAAAATTGAATTCCACTACTCTTCAGAGGTACTACAAATCGTCTATACGGAACGAACTTGCTAGAATACTCCCCGTTCGCAGCTGGAAACGATAGTTTGATATACGACCACGTATATCACGAGTCATCGCGGCCATAGTACTAGCATTATTTCATTGGCCACACAGACTGCACTCGACCGACTGCTGGATTGTAGGCAATGCACAGCTCAATTTACTGCATTAACTCGTTGGTGCCACATCCACGACATAAAATAAATTACAACAAAGTTGAGCGACTCAGAGTTGCCCAGAATATAGAAATGAAAACCGGTACATCTTGTTGAGTGTAAACGATTGACTTGGAGCTAGGTCCGTGCATCAGTGGAGTAGGTCTAATTCGTCTTCACTATCCGCAGCCATCGCTGGGGTTGGAAACATCGAAAGCCGGGGCTAAATAGCCATCACAATTGTCAATCATCCACATAAACCAAGAGAACACACTCGGGAGGAACGAACCTTCGGTTTGCGAACCACTCCCACTTTCTTCGATGTCTGCCTATTCTCCTTCTCCCCCCTGGAAATAGTCTTCAACCTGAATTGAATATTCTCAGAGTTTAATACCAGCTATCTGGTGTGCAAGCTCACCTCTTTGGCGGTGCCTCTTCTGAGACCTCCTTTGCCTCCGATTCTACAGGAGCTTCTTTCACCCGCTTCGATACACGTACAGTTGATTTCGAGGAACAATAGGTGACATCTGTAACCTGATTCTTACTGCGCCTTACTGGCTTCTTTGTAGTGACCTCTTCAGAATAGGCCACGGCATCCGCTACCTCTGACTCGTGTGTATTTCCGCCAACTCGCATCAGGCGTTCATCTGCGGCTGTCGCGTGCACAGGCTGCTGGTCAGGTGCACTTGCCTCTGGTGGACCGCCTTCCCTTTCTTGTTGATCTACAATGGAAGATTGGAAACTTGCCGGCGGATCTCTCTTCGGTGGCAGGTCCGCTATTGCGCTGTTGACCTTTCGTTTCAGTGTTGTTTTCTTTGACACTTTCATATTGCCAGATGTCCCTGAAAGTCGTTCAAAATGTCCCTCTGTGGCTGGACGATCTACAGGAACAATACTTGAGAGCTTAGTGAGGGCTTTAGCAGCCTCCCTCTTAATGACTAGCGGTAGATCGTCTTCCGAGTCCGAAGGAGTAGGCAATCTTGGTTTCTTTCGGGCTGGCCGAGGAGAGATGTCCGGTTTAGTGGCTGGTAAAGGCCTCTTGAGACTTGCAGAAAGGTTTCTGGGTTTCCCATTCATCTTCGGGTTGATCGGAGTTGCATCTATACAGGAAAAGCTATACGTCGTGGAATAGAATCCCGGCGACTCTCACGTACCGATTGTGTTCTTTCGCTGCACCACTCTCTCCGATCTGACATAGTTTATAGGTTCCTCTTGGGTTATCTCTTTCTTGCCTTCCTGCTTCAGTCGACCTTTACGCTTGCATGTTCGTTCGATCTTCGTCGTCTGAGCCGTGTCTGATCCGTCAGCATCATCTGATTTCTTTTTCAACTTAGAGACAGGCTGTTCCCGAGGCACTTTAGTGACAGCAGAAGATTCGTCCTTCTTGCCGACCTCCAAGTCGGCGCCAGTGGGTTCCTCATCATCATCGGGGTTGATCTCGGATCGCTTGCCCTTCAGTGTACCTGACTTCTCTGGGAAATTGTCAAGTCTTTGCGATAAAGTGCAAACATTAGAATGCTTAACATACTCGGTCTCGTTGTCTGCCTGTGTTTGGGTGCTCTCGCGGACTTTAAAACACGCAAGGGCACGTCGTCATCTTCGTCCTCGGGGGGATGCTCTATCCAGCAATTAGCAAATGGGAAATGTTGTGGTAGACTGCCATCGTTACCAAAAGTAGTGGGCTTAACCTTAGCGAAGCCCTTGGACGATTTCGTCTTCCGTACGCCTGCCTGTTTCGAGGAACCTTGTCACTCCAAATTAGAGGAAAGGTCTATCAACGTCTGCTGCCAACTAACCTGATATAGGCTCCTTGAGACCTCTACCGCCATTCAATTTATTGTTTCTAGTCTTCTGGGCCACTTTAGAGGTCTTTATCTTTCCAGAGATCGGTCTAGTATCAATGTCTAATGTTTTTTGTTCATCGTTAAACACTACCGGTGCAGGTTGATCAACAACGCGAGATAATTTGAGCGGACTGTGGCTCCCGAGCCTCTTCTTCATCTTAGCTGGGGAGCTCTTGCGGGCTAACCGTGCTCTTGCGCGTTTCTTGGAAGGCGACTCTCCGTTCACGCCGCGGGCCAGCAACACGTCAAGCAAGGGGTTTGTTTCTGCAGGCACAAATATCCTAAGAAATAGAGTTAAAATGGTAAGGTTATGGTAAGGAGGAAATATTGAAGAATCAACACACCCTCCTCTGTCTCTATACCTTGCATTCTGCTTCTCAAGACGTTTAACACGACTCTCCTCGACCGACTGCCCCAACAGCTTCTTGATCCCCTCAGCGCTCTCCTGTGCATTCAAAGTCGTCATTGATGCATCGAGTAGATATCCAGACACGAGTCTCGCAGTGGCCAACCAGCGGTGTTGTTTAGGCGGGATTTCGAACACGTCGGGACTCGGGAGTTGACAACTTGAGTTGGAAGTCAAGATCACATGACCGCGGTAGATCGGGGATTTGGATCTGACGTTTAGTGCCACGTCAGATAAAGAAATACTTCTTTCCGTCTTTACACTCAAGCACGCAGATTTGAGTCGGGTGAAAGAGGTATAGCACTGAAAATTTAGGATATTTAGTATACATGAATATTTCTGAGCCACTACAACGAAGAAACCGAATTTTCGGAAAATTCCAAGGCGGAGCTACTGCATAGCATGCGCCAGCCGAAAAGCCCAACACTTTCTCTAGTCAGTACTTTATCGACGTACACCGGGAACTTCGAAGTAAGTACGGGTAAGGCGTTGTTGTTTATCGCTGTTTATTCGATTGAATATTGAATATCGGTATTGTAGGCATCGGACGTCCTGTTACATCTCCGGATTGATCATGGATGGCGCCGGCATCGCACGCTATTCAGTCGAAGGCAGAGGCGGGGTAGGCACCAGTTCGTAGACCTGGAGCGACTGACAGCATTCTGACCAGAGTTTACATTTAGAGTTTGACAATAGTACTTCCCCTTCGATTGTCATACACACCGTATGCAGTCGACACAACACATTAACGCGCAAGCAATGGTTCTCCGTACATAGCCATCCACGTCTGTATCTGTACCCCCTTTGGGGACAAGACGATGCCTCCCCATAGATATCGGATCGTTTGCTTCGAAACACATCTTGGCCCACCACTGCGGGATATACGAAGATCTGAAGTTCGGTCGGGGACAAGTGAATTCCGCATTGCGCTGTGAACTTATGAACCCTTTCCATCAGGGTGGCTGGAGATTATGCTCGCAGCTACTGACGACTGGAGACTGGTAGGCAGGGCACTGGTCATCAATCTTGTCGAAACTTGGAAGAGAAAGGATGTTTTAAACAGCGTGCGTTCTGTGGTATCCTCACTCACTTCTAGTACCCATCGTCTTCATTACCATTAACATGGAGGAGGTGTGTATATTTCATACTTTGGGATAATTTTTGCTAAGAATTGATCGTTGTACAGGAAAAATACCACACATTTATGAATTATGCCGGTCGCGTTGCGATACCCGGTTTCATAGTCCCCCAAAAAGAATATCGTACCAACACAGTATACCAACCTTCTCCCCCGGTGCAATTCTTCGACCGTGGACAATTTGGGATACGACTCAGAGATGCTATTGCATCTAATTTCTCAGGTCTTGCAGAGGCACAACGCCCCATTATACTCAATGAAGGGGGAGTGAGGATAGCGATACGCATCCTTGTACGTCTAGCTTTTCCGTTCCTTGTTATATAGTCCGATTAACAGAAAAATATCTTCATCGTCGCTAATAGTGGCCCGGATATGCCTCTTGGGAAAAATGGATTTCGGTTTACGGCTACAGTAGCAATAGGCCGCCGATTACGAAGTCTCAGCTAGCATACCAAATTGCGCGGAAGATCCACGAATTTTACGAGGTCTGATACATTCCATTCATCGCCATTGACATACTAACGAGTCTCTACCCTAGGCCAAGAAAGATGCGAATGCGGAATTCACAGGGACTCCAGACTGGTGCCTCTGCAATATCCCGTTTGACCAGCTCTCCCTGTTAGAGCTCCGTCATGTGTCCCCCGGAAGCTGGCAGCCAGTTTTGGCTTTTATTCGATGAGTATGAATTCCTTGGTAGCATGAGCATAGTTTATCTTGCTTCAGATTATGAGAATTAGAATGTTCAGTATGACTATATGACGTAGATTTTATGGATCTAGTGCACTTTGTAGACGAATTGGATTAGAATTAGATCTTGATTGTCGATTCATGTATCTATTATAGTTGTAGCATTGAATGGGCGTCGGTATTTATTCCGGCCTATGTTGAATGTATTTATTCTCTTTATACAGTGGCAAATTCTGACTACAACCTCCCAGGGAGAGCATTGCTTCGCATAGCGAGACGACAACTAATTGAGGGCGAGTACTCTTATCAACGTTCCCGCGGGCCCATTGTTATTTCTCAATGAATTTTCATGATACATACAACACTATTTTGAGATTGGATTACTCTTGGGGCCACTGCAATCAGTTATTACTAATTAGCCCCGATATCGGTCCTGGCGGTGAATGGTGCGCATTACCGCAATTGGCAATTTTAGAGTCATGATCATCACCAGCGCTTAATAGCATGGCACGTGAGTATCATACCATGTTGACTCGGCCGCATGTTGCCGCATTCTGGTCTCCCGGGGGGCTCCCACCACTAGGCTAGTAACTTGAAGCCATACCGTAACGTTCTTTCACTACGAACTCCAAGTCAGCGGAGGCTTTGCGGCATATATCGTCAAGGCATTCTTTCATATTCGCCGGAGGCCATTAAAACAACTTGAAGTGTGCGGATGCATCCTCAGGTTGCGCATGGGACCACGCCTTAAGCAAGAACCGGGCATCCAGCGTTCTCACAATATCTTAGCAGCTCAAGCGCATACTCCGGCCTCATGTCGAATAGTGCGCCATTAAATTTTGGTAAGTGAGTGGTCGCTGTCTACAAAATTGCTGATCCTGATCCTATGCCAGTGGAGTCTTTGTTCATTGGAACGGGGCTTAGTGAAGATGTGCTTGTAGCTGGAGAGCTCGTACTCCCGTATCAGACATAGCATTAGCAGTATCCTGCGAAGAATGGGGTACATTGCGCGAGTCACCATCGCATTCGGCATCCCAGGCTATGCATGAGGTTTTCAGTTCTTCTCACCTATTGTTCAATTTCCCTCTGAGAATACCTCCCTTGTCTTAGTATAGGCAGCTTTAGAAAGTGTCGGCCCGAAATAAAAGCAGCAGAAATGCCTATGGTATCTCTCTTTTTTTGCAAAGAAAAATCTTCTCGTTTAACGCGTGTAAGTTTTACATGTTAGACAGACTATGGTTTCTCAGAATGACTCAGTTCCGTACAGACGCAGACTACGCACTCAAAGCACTCTGGATGACATGTTCGCACTCGTTGTCCTATTCATGGTCGTTAAACCTTAGTGTTGGGCATTATCCGTAGCCATCAGAAGAATTCAAAAGCGAAACAGAGTGCGTACATATTGAGCTTTTACTTTGTCTTATAATTTACCGACATTCCCACAACCTATTACACGTATATTTCCAGTATAATACCACTGCTCCGGACTGCCAACAGAGGCGCACTGACACAGGGGGCTTGATACGCTATTAGCGTCTCATAGCTTTATGTGCGAGTCAGAGTCTCTCGGGCCCTATACAAGAAGACTACATCGGAGGTGTTCTCATGAATCCAGTACTGGATGCTCTCATAAGCACACCTTCCGCCACTCTTCCGGCGTTGGAGTGGGTCTCGGTAGTGCTCATATCCGTCAGATCGGCTTTATGGGCACAGCCGAATCCGAACACACCCTATCAACGCTCGTATAGATAAAATCTTTCCCGACTGTCTATGACGCGTATGTATGGATAATTCCCGCTTCACGGGGAATACGAAGTATATAAGTATACCTGCCTTCACGGTATCAACCTTTGAGAAGACTACTTTTGTTCTCTCATACTATCTACTCGTATACTCGGCCTCAATCTCTCTACCATGTCCATCCCAAATTTCCCTACGCGCAAGATTGGCACCGATACGGTTTCCGCCATGGGCTGGGGAGCGATGGGCCTGTCAGGATATTATGGCTCTATCGCTTCCGACGAGGAACGTCTTAAGGTACTACCATCTGAAGCTTGATCTCTCCTTGACTTCTGTAGATCCTGATGATATAATTGATCCTTTGCTTCTAGTTCCTCGACGACCTCTATGAAACGGGCTGCACTATGTGGGACAGTGCAAACGTTTATGCTGACAGCGAAGACTTGATCGGTAAATGGTATGTGCTCATGTCATACTGTCCATTTTCTCCAGCCTTGCTTATCACTTACTGCGGATACAGGTTCAAGAGATCGGGAAAACGGAGCGAGATTTTCATCTCTACTAAAGTGGGGATCGCGCATCAACCAGGCCGTCCCAGCATCGGAACACCAGAATATATCAAAGAGAATGCGGAGAGGTCGTTGAAACGCTTCGGAGGTGTGTTTTGAACGTAATGCACAAGAATTTGCTAATGATACTGACTCTTCGTTCGTAGTCGACCAGATTGATCTATACTACCTTCACCGGTAAGAATAGCCCAGTCATCGTACTTTTATGACTATAATAACAATGTCTTACTCGATAGCCCCGACCCACAAGTTCCTATCGAAATATCCGTTGCAGCTATGGCCGAGTTCGTCAAGTGAGTGTTCCGGAACTGTCCTCGCCAGTTATATTCCTTACATCCGGCACCACTATCAGGGCAGGCAAAATCCGCTACCTTGGGCTTTCAGAGTGTACTGCATCCACCATCCGACGTGCACATGCGGTTCATCCAATCACAGCCATCCAAGTCGAGTATTCCCTATTCGCGCTGGATGTTGAACAGCCAGGCATCGACATCTTGAAGACAGCACGAGAACTCGGCATTGCCATCGTAGCGTACAGCCCACTTGGCCGTGGAATGTTGACTGGTCGATTCGTACGTTTTTGACATCTATGTTTCATTTACTATTATATATTTATCTGACCCCATAATACACAGAAATCTCCTGACGACTTCGAAAAGGACGACTTCCGCTTGACTATTCCGCGCTTTTCTCATGAGAATTTCCCCAAGGTCCTCAAGATTGTCGATGCCGTGAAAGCCATTGCTGCGAAACACAATGCCACCCCAGGCCAAATAGCTCTCGCATGGCTACTCGAACAAGGGGAGGACATCATTCCTATTCCGGGTACTCGATCGACCAAGGTTCGCGATTGCTAGGGAGTTACTTATGCGTGGAGCCTAGTGCTGACTTGGGCCCTCTCTCTTGTAGAATCTATACGAGAACCTTGGCGCGTTGAAGGTGAAGCTGTCGAAGGAAGACATCGAGCAAGTGAGAAAGATCGCGGAGGAGGCACATAACAATTTGGATACGCGATACTCATTAGCTGGGATGAACATGGTCATGATCGACACGCCACCCCTTGAAAGCTATAAAGCTTAGAATTCTCTGTAGCTTTCCGCCGCAGTGGTGACTGCGAAATAGGTCTTTTAACCAAGGCAATTCGCAGCAGATGTTCATGACGCGTTGCAAGCTTGGGGTCAATTACTAGCTTTTACACCTCACGTGGAATTGGAACAGTCATATATAGAACAGGACGTGTGTTACAATTACAAACTTCTGCTAGGGCACACCGCTGTTGCTGTTATCACCACCAGTGGCAAGCATCGAGTCATATACATATACATGGAAAATCAAAGCACAATTGGCAAGAGGGATTTGATCACGGCGCTCGAACTCGCTGAATAAGGAGAGACCGTCTAGAGAATAAAGTTTCACTCCATTTATACACCCGGAGCGAAACGCCGTGATACAATATATGATGATGGTCACGAATACACTGGATGGCTAAAATCATACACCAGTTAGAAAACACCGATGGGGAAATTACTCAAGTCAACCACACTTCCGACATTTCCAGATCTTGAGTTACTTCATGAGAGCGCCGCAAGCACGGGCTGCCAGCTGCCTTGAGATACGTGTCGCAGCTCGAGGAGTACAAGTCTCTCCAATGGGAAGTTTGCGAGTTGCCAGCCGTCAACAACTCCAGTGTAATGTTCGTAGCGGAGATCCTAATGATCGCTTTTTAGACAATTCATGAGAAGCAAAATGCTAATTACCCACGTTCCAGAAAACCTGGACCTTCTGTGCAATAACCTGTGCAATCTTCCGCGTCGTGTTGGGGTTCAAGTTATAGGTGTGTTCGAACACATGGACAACCTCTTTCCACTCTGCATACCCGGGCCACTTTGGAGTTGTGCGTAAGTATATTGACATTGAAGTACAAAGACAGTCATAAAGATGCTTACTTTGAGACGTAGTGTGATCTTCTTTGCATCCACCGACATGCGAGGAACATACCCTGGATTGTCAAGGCCATTGAAGGCTGGATTAAGAGCATCGATAAGTCTGACGCCAAGGACACCTCGCATGGTGAACTGGACATTTGGAAGACGATCGTAGGGTTGCGGTGCAGGGTATACATCCTGAGGGATAACCAACCCAACCATGGCATGCTTTTCGGCATAGTCCATGAAGTTGTGGCATCCACACTATCATAGAAAACGTTAGAGCATCTCGAAGAGGAGGAGGAGGAGGAGGAGGAATGATATTTACCTGGGTTAGGCGATGGGACATACTATCCGTCGTGTACTGTGATTTCAGACAGATGGATATTTAAGCTGTGTCAGATACTCGCACTGCATCAATAAGTTATGAGTTTGGCTCACTTCTGACTATGTGCAGGTAGCGCGCCAACGGTAAATACACTGGTGAGTGAAAGGGAGATCGTCGTGTAGCGTCTTAAATCGGGGAGAACAAGGTCTGCTTTATGGGTACCAGTACGCGCTAAATACACATATATGAGATTACTCTGCGGGAAGATGGAAATGATTGGCACTCGCACCCACTGAGATGCCGATTAACAGGTCTTGTCACGTTGCATCATGATTGAATTAGCGGTATATGGACCCTTGTCTGGCGTGTACCAATCTCAAACTGTAAAAGAACCCTAGGAAGAATAGACGGTGGATATGCCAATTCGTATTCGCAAATTACGCGACTCGGATACCTTGAGAGGACGCGTACAGGCGTATATTGCGTCACGTAAGACAGTAAGTTGGTATTGGTGTCGTGAAAGACAGTAACGTGTTCCTGAAACAGTCTCGTAGGCGGATCTGCGCCGCAGGCTTTTGCGTCTCTGAAAGAGAACATCGTTTAATACCCGGGGAGATCTAAAACTGATTATGCCAGTGACCACTCAGGTCAGATCACATGAAGCTGGAAATAACGTCAGTCAGGTAGACACGAGTTGATAAGAGGAAGCATTCACACCTAGTAGCAGTGATATTTCCATTACTCTCGGCTCCAAAATCACAGATACACTGTTCGAGTACAAAGGGTAGGTGCGTACGCTTGGCCGTAACGATCATCATAGACTTGATCCCAAACTTTGCGAGCCCTTTATCCTACTCTAACACCTTTTGGGTGTACAGCAGCACAGGCTGCCCGCTGTTTTGACCACCGATATAACGAATTTTGAGAAGGTTTTGATGTTATGAAAAAGGAATCTCTGCGAATTCCAGCCAGAAGCGAAGCAGGGGTTAGCATGTATCTTCTAATGAGATATGGCGACTCGATAGTCTCTCTTCCCCGGGGATAGATAACTGATACTCAAGGGAATAAGGTGACTCGTTAGTATCATAACTAGTAAGCCTGCGTTAATAGAAGCTTACGTTTCCTGTGCTCTCCGCCCTTAAGCTTCTTCATGGGAGCGCCGCAAGAACAGGTTGCCAGCTGTCTTGGGATACATGTCGCAGTTCGAGGAGCACAATTTTCTCTATTGGTATCTGCGAACGCCGCCAGGTGTAAATTTCCCCAGCGTATTGTTCGATGTGGAAATCCTAATTATCACCTTTTAGATACTTCGTGGGAAGCAAGACGCTGATTACTCACTTTCCAGAAAATTTGAATCTTCTGTGCAACAATCTGCGCAATCTTCCGCGTCGTATTAGAATTTACGCCACAGGCCTGGTCAAACACATCCACGGCCTCTTTCCATTCCGAATGGCCAGGCCACTTAGGAGTTGTGTGTAAATTTATCAGCCTAGCAGCCTAAAGACAACTATGAGGATGCTTACTTTGAGAAGTAATGTGATATTCTTTGCTGCTATCGACATATGAGGAACCGACCCTGGATTATCGAGACCATTGAAAGCTGGATTAAGGACGTCAATAAGTCTGACGCCGAGGACGCCTCCTTTCTTAAACTCGACATTCGGAAGACATTCGTAGGCTTGTGGAGCAGGGTATACGTCCTGAGGTACAATCAACGTAAACATGACACGTTTGTTAACATATTCCGAGAGGCTGTGCATTTTGCGCTATCACAGGAGGCGTTAAAACTTTACAAAGATCTATAGGAGAGGGAAAAAAATTCACCGGTCTAAAAGAGCTTAAACGATCCGGAGAAGGGATCCAAGTTTTTGAAGCTGACAAGTACGCCGATCCTTGCTGGTCTTTCTCAAGGGCTAATTTTGCAAAATCTGTATCTAGTGTGAGGGAAGAATTCGCCGATTCAGAAGAGCTTAGATGACTCGGAGAAGGAGTCCAACTTGAAGCTGACGAGTGCGCCGTTCTTTGCTGGTCTTTCTCAAGGGCTAATTTTGCCGAATCTGTATCCTGTGTTTTACTATTCGATTCGCGTTCTGTGCCTCGTTTTGCGTGACCAGCAGAATACGAAGGAAGTTTAGTCTCGGTTAGAGGGTGTGGTAAACGCGCTGGCTCCAGAAATGACAGCCTGCCGACTACGGTTTTTGGCCGTTGGTACTGCTTCATGAGGAACAAGGAACAAGGAATCTCACCTCCGCTTTCGACCACAATCATGGGTAATGATAAACGCAGGGTACTTTCAAAAGTTAGATGCCATTTATCGTCCTAGCATACTTACACTGTCAGAAAATTAAGCGTAAACGTTGTGACAAACTCACTTACGAGGTTGATAATATTTACGTCGTGATAGCTCGTTATCGCCACTTCTGCATCGGAAAACTTCGTTCGTTCAGCTGCATAATCGAGTGCCAGTGTGGACCGTCCCGAGGAGCTCACCTCGAGAATATAGTCTAAGATCATGATTAGGGGATCAGAGAGCTATCGTGGGCAAGGCCAATGGTATAAGTACACAGTCACAGACAATGAAGTCATGGTACCCACACGGTGATTTGTGGCCTCCGACTCTATCAATATCTCAATATCTCCATCTTCCTCTCCCCGCCTTTCAGCGTCATGGTCGCTAGGATCTGCCGCCGCCACGATCTCGTTTGGGAAAAATCGCCGACGCTTGATCTTATAATAGTTCAGGAAAAGACATTGATCCTTTGGCATAGCTTCGTTCCTGTCTATATCAGACAAGGACAGACTTTCGAATGGTGATTTCATACGATGCGCTGGTCCGCTACGAGGAGCAACAGGAGAGCATCGAGCATCTTCATGAGAAGAATAGTTGATGCCGATATTCACGACTGACCCAAGCTCTCCACTTATGGTGACTTGCTGAGTGCTACTTCTGCTTCCGAGAAAAGCAGCGACTGTCCATCTCGACGTTTTGACGAAACCGCGCACAAGAATGATATCCTCATTCTTGAGAGACAGCCCCCGCTTGTCCCTTGCATACTCGCACCAACTCTCGTGATAGCGGAGCATATACTCCTCAAACATCCTCGCATCTTCCTCTATAACAGTCTTTGTCGCGTCGTCCCAAAGCATCAGAAAGGCACCTTCTTTGCTATTGCATTCGAAGCGGTATGACAGCGTAGCCCCTGCAGTGCGAGTAACGCTATCATTCCTAGTACACGACGATTAATTATGCCTTTCCATGAAGCAGCCATTGTGACGTACGCTGCGAGTTCACCCTCAATGCTACGGCTGCTAACGCTAGAGCTATGCAAAGGTCCCGGAGGAAGGAAGCTCTCCTTTGTCTCTACGGAACCGGCGTGGTAGTCCAGCACGACGAAATTACCAGCTGGAACGCGATTCGCGTTTCGTTCGTCGTCCGCAGCATAGGTAACATTGAAAAGAGGGTGAAATGCACCATCTTTATCAACGTAGCCCACGTCGCCAATATCGATTTCGCGTTTGCGACCGTTCGGGCCTTTGGTATGTTCTGGCCACCATAGAGCATGTCCATAGCTGAACCTGTTAAGCTGCTCTGCGTAGACCCTTGCGGCTTCTCCCATCTTGACAATGCGCGTAGGTGAGAACTCGACCTGTCGTACCAATCGTGTCCAGCTTTTATGTGTAGACCCGGCATGTAACAAGGGAAACCCACGGAGACGACCGATGCTATGGCTTCTTATCAAGAAATGATGGACAGAACTCAAAGAGCCTTACCAAATACTGATCCCATCGAAGAAACATAGGAACCGATGGACGAGAAGTCCCGTACGTGAGCACCATCTGCGCACTATTACTGGCCATCTTCGACCTTCCTGGAGAAATCACGTGGGTCAGGTGTCTCTGGACGAGCGCGCTTTGATCCTCACTTTGGGGGAGAGCACAATCTGTAATCAGGCGTAGAGGGTGTGTAGCGTGTGGATATAATACACTCAGCCGTGAAATCTTTATTTTGGATGTTGAACATCGAGGCGACCGCACCACCTAGTCGTTTATCTCAAAAAATTTCCCATGTTTGGGTGCGAACCTAATATAGCTAATTCAGCCGTTGACCACGTGAAGAAGGACGAGATATACCTTGCTCACTGCTGGAACCACAACCACAGTAGCGGCGCACAGAATATTATGAAAACCATCGAAGCAGAAGCCCGATGGCGCAGGGTGGAGCAAGTTAAAGAATTAGCCCTTCGAAATTAACGGTAGAATAGTATGGGTGACTACATTGAACCCTCCGACAATCTTGTGACGAGAATGGGTAGCTTGAGCGCATACGAACTATCATGGTGCAGATATGACAATAACGGGTTGGTAAGAGCCTATCGCTACGTTGCGAAGTTCATGGATAACAAATCGACCGAGCTCAAAGCGATTTGGAGCCCACGCCTCATTCTCTCTCCAAGAATCTGATCGCTGGAACTCCTAAAGTACGATGGGGAAAAGGTGCCCGTTAGCATCATAACGAAGCCGCCTGCGACAATATCCACTTACGTGACGAAATCGTTCAATGACACCTGAGACCCTGTGCGCAAGAACACCCTTGGTGATCCTACGAGTCCGAGTCACTCCTTCAATCTTCTCTTCGAAACTAATTGCCAGCGCGTAAGGCTGACAGCCAGGCCACTATCGAGAGGTCAGTAAGGCGTGATGGGAAAGGCAACGAATTATGTACCTCGATACGAATCTTGATCATCGGGTTAGTGTACCGTACGTCGACCTCGACATTCCCGTCAAGCATGCCGGTGCTGGCTGGGTCGCCTCTACAGAATGTGGGCCGGATTGCCTGCCCCACCAACACACCTGGCTGACCGTGCTGCACAAAAGAGATAGCAGGCCCTAAATTATTTTCAGAGCCGGGCACTTGATACACCATTTGTGGAACAACATATCCAGACGCATTAGGGCTGTCGACGAAGCTGTGGTGGTCGGACTATTGGGAATGTTAGCTCGGACAATGAAGGACTACATGAAAAAGTTCACCATAATAAAGTGATCTAGGTGCTGTTAATATGAACTTGTCGGTGCTTTGGACTATATAGCCTATGTTGCTTCATAATATCAATGGATGCGGAAATGCTAGACAGAACTCAACCGAGACTTACCTAATATCTATCTTATCTAAACGACCGTGGACCTCGAGACCACGCATTTCCACGGACTCATATCGGCCATCTTGAACCTTCTTGGCTTGGAAGTCACGTAAGAACACTTTGAACGCCTAGCTCAATTCACTTCTGCGGGATGATCGCTCGGTCATTCATGTTGGTCTTGACAAGGGTGCATGTGGGGCTGCACGCTGAGTTTTTTTTTTTTTTTTTTTTTTTTTTTTTTTTTTTTTTTTTT